>JAOTRI020137998.1:0-10923 GCA_028564885.2 Zoanthus sanctaehelenae
CAACTTTCTGACCTCAACTGTATATGATTGTAAACAGGTTCTGAAAAGCCCTGAGGGGAGAACTTGTATATGTATATATATGTATATGTATAGTTAGCGGAATTTGAAAGATCTTTGCTTTCCTGCTGCCATGTCCCCATTTTGATTTGGCCATGGCTTTCCCAAGACGTAAATGTTTATGACCTTCCTTTCAGATTCTCGCTAAGCTAATTTAGGTTTACATCCTTCCGAGGTTTGAAAATGATAGCAGCGTCTTTGGAGAGCTAACCTGTGATAGATTAGCGTCACGTCCAGAGGAGATTAGAGACTCTCATTCGCATAACAGTACAGGAATCGGGTCAAGTTAAGTAATAGGCTGGGCGTAATTTTATTGTTCTGTTCCTTTGACTTTTTCACTATCTATTTTTATTTAGCCTAACAGTTTGTTTATAAAAGTCATTGTTTAAATAACCGATTTTTTTTTTCTTTAGACCTTGCAAAAAGACATTTCGCATAACTTGGAGGAGGTGAAGCTACTTTTCAAGGCAGGAAATGAATTGGTTCAAGGCCGCGAGAAGGCACTAGGATCGCAAGAAATTAAGGAAGAAATGGACGAATTAAGAAAACGGCTTGATGATGTGACTGCAGCAGCCAATGACCGACAGAAAAAACTTGAAAGTACGTGGAGTGCTGTGAAACACTTCGACGAGGGAGCCAGCAGTTTGGCGGTTATTCTACATCAAAAGCTTAATGAAGTTCAGATGTTGATAAAACCTGGGGTTGATCAAGAGGAGCGGAATTTCAAAATTAAAGTGAGAAAATGTGTTACGCTCGGGGAGGGGTTGGGGAACATGTAAAAGACTAGCCTAAGATCTTGCAGTGACGACGCGGGATTGTATAAATAAGTTATACATTGCTAGTATATACAATAAGGTATTTAAAGTGTATATATACAAGGTCAACAGCAAGAGATTATTCGCTGCATTGGCTCACATACATGTATTCACATACTAAGAATGCCCTATTGAGATTAATATCCTCAACTTTTAGATCTCGAGAACGAATGCATTACGAGTCAGTAGGTCATAAGGCTGTGTAGCAAAAGTCGCAGCCCATGAGGATGCCGAGAGATATAATAATTATATTATAAACCTACTAATCGGTTAGCAAAGCACTAGAAATTAATAATCGGCGAGGGTCATTATTGACCTTTGCCATTGTAAAACACTCGGTTTTCCATCAAGTAGCTCTCGCTTTCCACCAAGCAGCGGTTTTTTTTTCAAAGGAAACCGAGGGTTTTTGATAGAAAACCACGGGTTTTATGATGGGAAAGGTCGATAATGAACCTCAGCCATTAATTTCTAGTGCTTTCCAATCGGTTAAAAACGGGTGTAAAAATTAAATTATTGGCGAAATTCTCTCGTATTATAGCAAAACGGGTTTCATTACAATTTTTTTTCGCTGTCTCCGTTAGTATGCTATCAGAGAAATGACGTAGTAGAGTAGTAGTAGACATTGTAGCCAATCAGAATGCAGAATGTGTGTTAGACCTCTAGTAGAGTAGCCAGTCAGAATGCATCGGTTTATATTAAAACAGATTTGTCTTTTCGCAGCACTAATTTTCAGTGAGAAAGTACGAGTTAATGGTATATTTTAGCCTAATTATATTTTTTGAAACGTCCGCCCATTTCGCTGTTTTACGCCTTTATGTTGTTATGCAAGGCAAATAACAATCAAGACTAAATAACTGTAATTAGCTTCGTCTCGATTTTAAGCTCTTCAGCCTGGGATAAGACTTTAATGCGCTTCTACTTTATTTAAGGAGCTTCAAGATGAGCTGCAGAACTTGCGACAACAGAAAAGCATTGTAGATGAATCAGCAAAGGACGTGTTAAGTCATCTTGTGGATAATCCACAGGACTCCCTACCTGTTACAGACAAGTGCGACGGCTTGAATGATCTGTGGAACGAGCTCCTTACTGGGATAGAAAATGTAATGGGAGAGGTAGGTGTCAACGTAATGTTTTATGGGGGATGTAGAAAAGATGTGGGAGAGGGGGGAGGGGTAGAGTGGAGATGGTATACCTGGAACAAGGATTGTCAGATAAAGGAAACTGGAATCATAATCTGCTGGAGCAACTACAATAATTAAAACATGACATACCAAGGGAAAGCAGAGCACGGATGCATCAGATGCATTGTTTTTTCCCGTTCTATCTTGGAGACTGTTAAAACCTTCATTTTTTAATTATGGTTCATTCTAAAATTACTTAGATATTTCATATGGATACTTCATGTATTGCTTTGTCTATAAGTGATATGAAGCACAAAAATACCATGGGCGATGTGATTGGCTGTCTTCAAGAAGTGAGGAGTGAGCGATGTGATTGGCTGTCTCCAAGTAGTGAGAAGTGAGCGATGTGATCGGCTGTCTTCAAGTAGTGAAGAGTGAGCTATATGATTAGCTGTCCTCAATTAGTGAGGAGTGAACGATGTGATTGGCTGTCTCCAGGTAGTGAGGAGTGAGTGATGTGATTGGCTATCTTCAAGTTTCGAAAATTTAGTTTCACTAAATTAGCTATAAATACGTGCTTTGTATATCGTCTTTTTCTTGTTGACTTAGAAAGTAATATTAAACAGAAAGTATTCAATCAATTAGATTTATTTCAAGTGAGAAAATCTGTTTTTCGGGGTTTGCAACGTCTCCAGGATAGAACTGGAATGGTTTTTGATGTGTTACTGAATTGACCAGAGCCTTTCATGTATTTGTTATGAGACATAATCCTTTTTAAAGTAGAAACTGAAGAGAAAAAGTTTGCAAAACAACATTTGAAAATTGGCTTTGCTGTTTTCTATCGCAGACGTGTGTTTCTATTTACTGTAAACAAGTTGAATAAACACAGTGCATCGTCTATTGCTATATTTTTATATATAAACAACTTTGTTGAAAGTAAAGTTGTTAAATTTTAAGAACTGTGTGCCTTTGCTTTGCTGCTGTGTATAACTCGTTGCATGATGTCGCTTTTCCACCGCTTTTCCGTCGCTTTAATAATTGCTTGTGTATCATTGTTCATACCCTCAGGCACTTCAGTTATCGGTACATTCTTTATCCTTGAGAGGAAATATCATGTTAAATAAAATGTTTAAAATCCTTGTTGTGGAGTTTTTGTGCAATTAATAATATTAAAGTAATTTCGACGCCAATTTTCGGTGTACTTATTTGCTAAAGAATACGATGTGTTTTTCGGAAAACACATTTTTTTCGGCTCCATTATTTTTTTTTCAAGAATTACGAGAAGCAGGCACTCTTTCGTTGGTTGTTTTTCGTGGAACTTGGTCGTGTTTGGACACTATCGTTGACGCAGAAAAGAAAAACAGGCGAATTTTTTTGTTCAGAAAGTCGGAATCAAATCTAGAAGGATTAAAAATTTTACATTTTGAAGAACTTTCCACGGTTGTCCCGCTGAATTTTTGTAAAGTTATACGGCTTTTTCAATGATTGAAGTTACAACCTAATAACAACTTCAAACTCAAAGATCCACGACATGTAAAGTTTTCGGCGAATACTTCCTTTCGAGTGTTTAACAGTTTGCAAATTGGCCAAACTAAAACCTGCTATGTATTTTCATAGAAACAAACTTTTGAAATGTTATCGAACAACCAAAACGAAGAAAAAAACGCGAAGGTAAAACTAAAAGTTGCAAGGCGCATGATCAGTAAATCTGTCAAGTCTTGTGTCACTTCTTCAGCTAAGCTGTCACGCGGTTCAGTGCTTTTTGAATCAGACTTTTTGGTCCTTACCCAACATGGAAAAAATGTAAGTTTACTTTAAATTGAAACCTTTGGAGACCCAACAGTTTAACCAATTGTCAGGTAAATTTAGCACGAAAATCCAAATTAGATTTATTGATTACTGCTAATTTGTACGTTTGCACTGTTTCCTGGTGTAAGTAAAGATGTTTTACTATGTATGACATGGTTTTTCTTTATTTAACCTGGTGCTGCTTGTATTACTTTATCTTTATAAAACTAATGAAATCCTAAACACCTTTTTATTCTTAAGTTAGTGTTTGTCTTTATAATATTTTCGTACTTTGTCAATATAATAAGTTCCAATCAATGAATAACAATCATTTTCAACGTTTTCAAAAAAATGCGTTTTCTTTTTGTCTATTTTAACGTGTTTCTTATAGAACTTAGCAATGTTATTAAATTTAATATCGTTTAAAGCGAAGTTGGATTCTAATTAAAAATCGACAGTATTTGAATATTATGGTTTTCATACTGCAGAGTTCGTTTGTTACTTAATTTTTGGTTTTCGAAGACTTCCTTTTTGCGTAAGAACAGGAGTTTGTCTCGCTCACAACACAGTTCATTCCACACTAGACAAAACGCTCTACATGATACTGTTTTGGTGCATCTATATTGGAGTCTAATTAAAAAGTATCTATATACTTGAATATTATGGTTTTAAAACCGTAGAGTTCGTTTGTTACTAAATTTTTGGTTTTCGAAGACTTACTTATTGCGTAACAACAGGAGTTTGTGTCGCTCACAACACAGTTCATTCCACACTTAACAAACGGTCTCCATGACACTGTTTTGGTGCTTTTTTATTCATAGCTTTTGATTTCTCGGCCTACCTGACTATTAACTCTTCTTTTTATATTCATAGATAACGTCTAGAGTACTTAAAAGTTTTAAAACAACTTTATATAATGGAAATGGTTAGGTGGTCTGTTTCTTTCATTGAGGGCACTTCTTATCAGCTGCCAAGTTGCGCCTTAACATGTGGGCCTAACAATTGAGGCGCTTCAGCGGACTTTAAGACCTTCACTGACTTTCTGACTTCAACTGTACTTGTAAACAGGTTCTGAAAAGCCCTGATGGGTGAACCTGTATATGTTTGTATTTGTATTTCTTAGCACGTTAGTTTTAATAATTGCTCCCAAAATTAAGACTTGACATTTTTGGTGCGTGCAATAGTGTGGCGTGATAATGTGTGTCCTTTTTTCTTATTCAACTTTCTAGCTCAAGAAACAAAAATTGACAGTTGTTAAGCAAATAAAAAAAGCGGCAGAATACAAAAAGCAAATCTAAATACCGCGTTCTCTCCCTTGATAATAATTCTAAGAGTAAAGTTCTTTTTAAAAAAAATAGCTTAACACGTATGAGTGTTTGTAAATTCACGCTTTACAAATTTTCTACCTTATTATGAAGAAACGATCATTAAGGCCTGACAAAGATAAAACGAAATATTTAGATAAAATAAAAGCATAACTTCATTTGAATTTGTGAGTCCAATTAAAAAACTATGCTTCTCTGGAGGCATTTTTGCTCCCTAGATTGAAAACACTCAACCCTAAGATGGTCTTTTTACTACTTTTAGTGATACTTTGATAATCCGCTTATCCTATCACAAATGAAATAAAAAGGTCGCTATAGCCTCTTAAATATGTGTGATGTGAGGGAAGAGATACGTTTTGTAAGTGTAATTTTTTAAAACGATATTTAAATAAATATTGAAGTTTATTTAATAAAAAATCGCCAAATCGTTCCCTAACGAACGTTGTCTTTTCGCATGCTTAGGACTAGGAGGGACAGTTTGGCAACCGTCCTCAAAATTTAAATTCAAATAGCTATTTCAGCTCCTTTTCTTTTCACCAAAATTCACGGTAAAGAGCCCTTTTAAATGAAATATTCTGTGAAAGAAAGCCGGAAATGAAGCGAGGCGAAAAATTACTTTTCTCTAACATCTGTGCCGTGTCAAGTTTGTTTGTAAATCTGCATAAACAGTATTGCGTGATGTGGTATCCGCCTATCAGCTATTAAGTGTTTGTTTGGTTTTGCAGCACTTGTCATATTCACCCTTTTTATAAGAACCTGTAAGACTTTCCGAGGCTCATCGTTTTTATTTGTTTACCTGTTCTAGCCTCGGATTTGTTCTCAATTCGTTCTTATTACTGTGAGCGGTTTGAAATTACAAAAAAAACATCTAAACATAAAGACGGGGCGGCTGAGCCTGAGGAAGTCGTAGTTTTACATGAATACCACACGAGTCATTTTGGACTATAGTAGATAGACTGAATGTAGAGCATTGCGAACAAAAATTTTCACTTTCTGATTTAGAGAAGTTTCAACCTAGAACATGTTTTTGCCCCTGCCGGAGCTTATTTTTAAATTTTGCTTAATTTCCGGCCAGTATGATCTTCATTGATCCTATAAACTCGTGAATGTGTTTTGTAACCTGTGCGTGACCACAAAATGACTTTTTGTAAACATTTTTACTGCTTCGTATAGCAAAGAGCAATATTGAATTATTTGACTGTTACGTCAAATCTCAAAATGGTAAACCTTGAAAGACTTAATGGTTGAACAGGTAGCCCCATTGGTTGATTGTGGAGGCTTATTATTGTTAGATAAGAGTTTGCTAAGATACCATTGATTTTACTGGTCTAAATTTTGTCTAAAATATCTTCGGCGATAGAAACTCGACGCAAAGGTCAACAAAGTGAAACAATAGAAGGAAATATTTTCTTTGTTTTTTTTTCCTGGGAGAGCGCAAAGACAGCGACAAGTTTTGGTGTAGGCTTTGTCTCGAACATTCCGCAGTTTTTTAATAACAATAGCCCTCTTTACGCTTTAGTGGAAAGCATCAACGACTGAGTTTCTTTATGTGCAGTTTCTACATGTTTAGAAACAACTCGAAGTTGTCCATTGTTTCAACAAAAACTCGTGCTGTTGCCTGTTGGACCAAGTTAATTTCTACGTCAATCAAAGAACGTATGCCTCGAAACGCGTGGTCGTAACACAGGAAAATATATCCTGGAACTTAAGAGAACTTGCTTTGCCAAGATGTTCTATTAGACTCGGAATACGTGAGGTATTTTGCTGTTTGTTATCTTATTTTATGTATTATTTGCACGGTACTTGTTTAAATATTTTTGCAATCCTGCTGTTTTGATTAACTCTTGTTAGATTTATAAATGCGAAGTTTTGAGGATGAACATTTGTCAGAGTTTGGCTGCAAATACAATTAGAAATCACGATTAACACTCAGTATGACTTTGCGTGCGAAAGTTTGCTTGAATTTGCTTTGTTGCTAGTGACTACCTTCAAGAAATTATTTTTTGTCTTGTTTCATCCTTTAGTTGTCTTTCACGTGTACTGTTTCCTGTTTTGCTTGGAGCAAAAACTAAGCTAGCGACGTGTATATATATATGTCTGGTGGTTTGAGTAATTGACAATGGTATCTTGTAGCTCATTTTGAATTGAAAGTGCGAACAAATAATTTTAGCATGATTTCTTTGTTTTTTAAATTTATTGTCTAGACTTCGAAAACGTGTCAATAACAAATAAAGTAGACTATAATATTCGCGCAAAGACAGAATCATAGCGTGGCGAAACTACCGAATTATTGGGTGACTGATTATGTAAATTCAAGTATTTGTCAAAACATTTTTGAGTTTGGAGTGCTTTCAGGCGGAAATCATACTGGGAAATACTGTGTTATTCTAGACGCCGTGCTGTTTAGCGCGTGAACTAACAGGATGGTTCCTTGTAATATGATCTCTTGTTTTCGTAAGTTGTGTTGTTTAAATCAGGTCAAGTGTTCTTTGGTACAAGGTTTTGTCTCGGTTACTTATATTTATAACTAGCTTTATGGTATCTTAAAGATACTGTGGAACTTTCTGTTGATAGTAGAAAGTTCTCTCAGGGATTCATGTTTCTTTATTTTTAACGACTTATATTGATCGGTATTAAATCTGTTACTTATGAAAACTGATTTAGGCTGGCTGCATTATAATTTTACTCACACCTTTCTGTTTTTTAAACCACTTCTTGTTTACACGGCTACAAGATTTGATCACGTTCATGCTATTGTGTTTGCATCTTAGAATTTGCATGGCGCAAAAGGTGAATTATGAAGATTAATCTGGCTATCGATGGTATTGTGTTTTGTTTTTATTTCGCTTCCGCTGTGAGACACGACTGACTGCTTGGTATTATGCAATTATAAAACTGATGTTTTTATGTTATAGTTTACGAATTGCCAAAAAACAAACAATAAAAGGTTATATTAAGAGTTACATTACAATTAATCTTCGAATCTGAGTATTTTTAGAGTTTGTGCATAGAATAATGAATGTTTGATTTTCAAATTATTTTTATTTGTATCGCATGACTAACGAGCGAATCTAGAAGCAATTTCAAGCTATTCAATACAAAACTTTATTATTTCTTTTCATCTAGTTGAAAATTCTTAAATCTGAGGCTTGTTTTTTTGTCAATTTGTGATTATAGTGTTACTTAAATTTTGGTTTCAAGTGCTATTTTATATAAAAAGACTATTAGACTACAATGTGACATGCATTTTCAATAGTTTTCCATTTATGTCATTGTTTGATTTCGTTTATAATATAATCTTTCTTAACGACTTTCTTCAACGAAGTTTTGAGATTTTTAATAAATAAGATGAAAGGTATACCAATGCCAACAAACCATATCAAATTTTGTAGCGTGAGATTCACGCTGTCCAAAGAATTCAATATGAACTTTTTTCAAGGTATCGCGTGATGAAAGACCATAATCAAGTTATCAGCTAGGTGAACTCGACATAAAACTTTTAATTTGAAACTGCTGTTAACATAAGTTTTTTCATCTCCGTCAGCTCGTAAAAGGTCTTGGCATGTCGAAAGAATCTTGAATTTCTGACTGGAAGTAAGTTTAGATTTCCAACATGGCCAAACCTTCACGAGCCAGATGGCCCATGGTGCAGGCGCTTATCTCCGATTTCGGTAGTGATAAGCGGACGAGAATATTTGACTCCCTTATATTACTTTGCTTCGAAAGTATTTCATACTTCTCAGCTTTGGTTTTGGTTTTGGCTTGTTTCTATTTTATAATTCCATTTTTTTAACCGCAGCTAACTAACTAAATAAATAGAAATAGATGAATTATTTATAGAAAGTCATTTGAGGAGGAAGTGGTTGTCTAGAGGTTAATGCTTAATTCAAGTGAAAGTCGACATTGACGAGGGAGGAAAACAGTAGTAGCTGGAGAAAAATCCTTGGTGTCAGATTGAGATTGACAAATCTCGGTTGTAAAATTGTTTTAAAAGGGTAAAGGAATTAAGATAAGTCGTTAGTTTAAGAGATTCTGCAATACAGATCACATGCATTGAGCTCGCATTGTCGATTTGCTTCACATTTTGTAACAAGAAGTCGTGAAGGAAACCGATAAAAACTACTTATACTTTCGTTTCCTCTTTTTACTATACTTGAGTGTAACACACGCTTAATAACTGCAGAGGTGGCTGGTACAATTGTTTAGCTCTCATCTTTTCAACCACAAGGTCCCCCGTTCGATCCCGGCAGTTTCACGAGATTCGGATTTTGTGTGACCACGGTTTGCTGGTTGCTAACCTATCGATGGATTTGTGTCCCGTCCAGAAGGAGTCCAAAGACTCATCGCTTTAAGACTATAGAACCGGAGATAAGCACCGGCCCCATGTGCCATAAGGCTAATGAACGGATTTAGCTTTTTTAAGAAAATTAAGAAAAAACAGAGGCCTGATAATGTTTTCAAAAACGTTCCAAGTGGTATCATATTTCACTTAATTGGTATCAGGCTACAATGTTATCGTGGGCTATATTAAAAAAGCAATATTTTTAATATCTCGTTTCTAATTTTTTTCAACAAAATTAGTTTTATAAAAATCCAAACATTCCCTACTAAATAGACTTCATTTCTCTCGGAAGTCTGCATGACATACCAATCAGTGAGTTGTTAAGCCCTACCTCAGCTTAAAAGCTGTTCCAAAATCTGGTTTCCGACGTAAAATTGTGTGGTTACGTAACTTCTTGATATTGTCTAATGTATGATTAATGGTTTGTGAAGTGGACAAATAATTCTCAATATAGTAGGGGAAGCTATTGATGTAGGTATCAGCCCTTAGCTAGAAAAATGAAGTTACATTGTAGATTCAATAATACTCTGTGGTTAACTCAGGATAAAAAATGTTCTATAAGAAGAAAATTTCAAAAAGAAATGAAAAAAAACAATTAAACACCCAGTGTTTAAAGGAGAACTAAATGCTAAAACTACCTAATTTTGTTTGAATCTAGTGGTATTATAGATTAACTCAGTGAAGTTTGTTTTAATTGGTGAAATCACATCGGGATGTTAAATATAGAAGCGAAGAAAACGTTAAGAAACGTTTTAATAAGCAGCCTTCGTTCACTGGAAAAAATCCACGCGCGCAATTGGTCAAAATCGATCACATGGCCATGATAAATATGAAAACAGACCGCGCTCAGCAGCTTATTTTATCGCCAGCTCCTGGGTATGTTTGTAAACAAACTATACTCACTTCCAGTAACTAACCCATTAACAGACCACACACACCGTTCATTAACAAAAATAGTACATGTTTTTTTGATTGCTTGCAAATGGCCGAGGTTTGCGACTATATAGAAAAAAAATGAATTCTTAAAACTAAAGTGATTATATTTTTTTAACGTTGTCCTTAATCAGAGTATACACTCAAGTTATTTAATTTAACGGGCTTTTGGGTGGACGACCAACAGTTTTCCCGCTTTTTAGTTTTAGATACGTTTGCCGAGTTTGGGTTTCTTATCAGGTAGTTTGGGTCGTTTTAGACGGTTTTTCAGTCAGTGGATTCTTTTAAACATAAAATTCAAACTACTGCCATATTTACTGAATAGCGGATTTTCAATTGTTATCATTAATTTGTTTTATGGTGCGAAAACTTGTTTTGTATTTGTTATGTAAGGAGAAGTTGAGTGTTAATAATTGATTGGGAGTGAAAGGGTTAATAGGGACTTAAAGAAACGAGGACGGAAACAAAAATCAAAGGCTCCTAAGAGCTAACTCATTCATCCATATAACCAGAATTGTGGTGGAAATGTGATCAGTTGTTGG
>JAOTRI020138009.1:0-10922 GCA_028564885.2 Zoanthus sanctaehelenae
TCTCCCAACTTGTTCCTATACTTTCTATTGAACAAGTTTGAGAGAATTTTACTGTTAATCTTCTGTAGTTTGCTTTGATTGATCAACTCTCAGTTTCTCACTGCCAAATGTTTTACTTTGTATGTGTTATGTTAGGAGAACTTGGGTGTTGATAATCAACTGGGACTGAAAGGGTCAATTCACAATATTAGTGTAAACCCCAATCATGTGAAGTGACATATTTAGCAGTTGGAAAATTTCACTTTTATCAACAAAGATGAAATCTTTAATTCTTAATACTAACGAATGTATCAATTTGCACGAGTTATACAATATGAATTGAAATGCTGATAACGGTTCTGGGGTATTAAGAGTCTATTTCCGGCAATTGTTTTAAATGATGCTTAAAGGGGAGTGTGAAAGCTAGAGCAAAATTTCAATAAAATTTCGCAGGATTCAAAGTATCTTTTTAACGGATCTTACACGCGTCTTGCGCAATCTCGATTTTCGCAACGCTACGAGCATTGTGACCAGTCGCATGTTTCTTTTTATAAATGACGTCTCAAGTAACCTCAAATAAAATTTAAATTTTGCATGCAACTTCCAGGTCGTGGCCAAGAAACTAACGGAATTTAATATATATTTAGCTCTTGACCGGTAACAGATTTGATACCTCGAACAACAGCTTTATTAGCTGTTACAGTCAACTCCCGCTATTACTGACACAAAGTTACGGTGCGGAGGGTTTCGCAATCTTGGACGTTAAGTGTATTATACAAATGAAGGCTCTAATAGTAATACATTGCCTTGGCTTGGATTTTATCAGTGGAGCGAAACTCCTCTGAAATCTCAAGAGGGCACTGATAATCCAACATAAAAAAATGTGTTAAAACAATGTGTTATATTGACAAAAGTATTGTAGAGGTATCCAATGCCTGTCTCTCTCCGTTTTTAGCAAGTCTTGCAATTGCATTTTAATAACCCCAAAGTCACGGGCTCGCAAGGTAAAGGGTCAAAATGTCTTGGGCTTGCAAGAAAAAACACAGGTCTTATTCGCCTAGCAAAACCTCGCAGTTACTGTGCTCACTTAGTGGGTGGCTCCACCTAAATTGTTCTTCAATTGGTACAGGATTTAATGGAGCCGAAACCAATTGCAGAGTTGCACACAATTTGGGCATCCTGCTGATGAACAGTGGCTGTTTTGCTATTTTTTTTATTTTTTTTTTAGCGGCATTGTAGTTGTCTGTTCAGATATTTATTTATAAAGGAAGAAGAAGAAGAAATTAGCTTGGTTCATAACATGAAGAACCAAGCCATTTTTAGAAGGATTTGTATGGAGTCATTGGGGCATAATTTTTATCTGTAAAAATATCTCGGTTACAATTTCCACCAACATTTTGATTTTTTGCAAGGATAACTTTTTAGTCATAATCTCTCAGATGATTTTGACAAATCCCACAAGTTCACAAATTTTAATTTTTGTGACGTCGCACTTCGCCACTCGATAAGGAAATTATACTGTGATTGTTTGTTATACGTAATCTTTCTAGTATTTGTTTACTATCAAATAACATTTTCAATAACCAGGCGTTCTTAAAAGAGGAATGTAATTGCTATCCGTAAAACCTAAAAATATTGTGAGCTTGCTGTGTCTGTAGGCAAAGCTTCATAAACACTTTTTACAAGTACCTGTTCTTTATTACAAAATCAAGAGAGTTCTAATTAGAAAGATGAAATTCGAGTATCTACGCACCAGATGAACAACAGAAAAATCCTACCTCGTATTTCTTACTGTTCAGTTTTGGACTACGTTTATCTGGTTTTCTCTTGCTTTTATACCTCTCGCGCGGCTTGACGGAAGTATCCTGTGTTTTTGATGAAGCCCTGTTGTTCTTGGCACCAGGTGACTTGAATGAAATTTCAAATTTCTCATCTGCTAAACCAGAATCGACAAGAGATTTCTTGCTTTTACCTTTCTCATTCATTTCGAGTATATAGTTGTAGCTTTGTGCAAAACTCCATTTTCTGCAAAATGATTCCAAGAATCCACAACTGCAGGACTAAAAGAAAAATAGAAATTCCTAGAATTTGCCAAATTTGACTATGATCTCATCAGCTGCGTTAAGGTAGGTTTGCAAGATTAGATGTGAAACATCTTGGTTAACTCAAATAGGATAATTATGAATTAAAGTTGCTCTAAAAGAATCAGAACTTCTAAAATTTTTTGCACAATTAGTTAACTGAGACCAAGCCGCCATTTTTCTTGTTCTGAAATAATACGCATGCGTTTAAAGGTTAACCGCTGTTTCCCAAGCTGTGCCAGATGCGGAATTTCTGTAGTGGCCTCAACACTAATTTTCCGTTTTAAACATGCAAAACAACTGTGGTAAGCGAGTGCCTTTTTAACGCTTAAAGTAAATCTCATTTATAGTTAGTTTTCAAATTGATAAGTCGTAAAGTTGTCATTGAATTATGAGTGAAAAGCGGCCTAAATACATGAACTGGATCCTAGAATGCATCAACTTGTTGAGAAGTCGAAAATCGCGTCCGGACTTAGAAAGAATTTGCCGCACGATGCACAAATGTCACGGAATAGACGAAAAAGATACAGAGGAGGATCTGGCAGCGCTGGTTGCTGCTGGTGTTGTGACAAAAAGATCTTTCAAAGGAGCTATTTCCTATCGAAATGCTTCGGGTTGGAATAGGGGAGGGCCTGGAAAAGTCTCTCGAGCAGGAAGATGGGTGAGTGAAGCCATTAGAGAAATTGATCGTGGCCACGGAGTCACGCTCCATGAAATCGAGAGTTACATTAGCGCAAAACATCCTTTTTATAATAACTTGAAGGCGAGGATTAAAATAGCCTTAAAAGATGACTTGGAAAGCGGCCGAATCTGGTCGCCAGTTGATGGACGTTATCGACTTTTAGAAGCAGCCGAAGAGGTAAGTTTAAAGTTTGTTTATAAAATACAACTCCGCAAAGGTGCGATATTTGCAACCTAAGTAGTTCACTGATGTAATTTTTTAAAAGAGATGTGTCTAAGCAGATCCTAGAGTCAGTTGTTAACGTTACAAAAACGCTAATCACTTTTTTACTCGCTAGAAGATTTTAGTTTCCCGTGCTTAATGTCGCTTCGCCTCATGTTCCGCTTGAAAGCGGCAAATAGTTGTGTACTAAGTTGTTGCGCATTCATGTGACTGGAACATGCACCAGGTAGAGAATGTAAATTTGTTATAATCGACCGCATAAAAACATTGTTATATTTACTGGAACACAGCAGTATTTTTCAAAACAAGGAGATACTTTACGATATCCATCGAATCACATACATGTTTTACAAATGTGACACTTCATATTTTGAAAATGATAGTCCTGTTAGCTTTTACTAAGTGCTTTTTGCAGTTGTTCCAATTTATATTTGACCCCTCCCAAATAATCCGATGGGAGTGGCAAACCTTTCGCAAAATTGTTTCGCCAAAATACCATTAAACCAGTATTATCGTTTTACTTAAGTAAAATGATATGTTTTTAAATATCGGACAAGTTGATTCTATGACAAACTATGCAAGAAAGAGCTCTGTTGAAATTGTTCTAGACTGTCGTAGTTTCTTAGTGACGAAATGTATTTCACAGACATTTTAAACTCATTTGACACTTCGCATAGTTGAATTTTTTATGTAAGTCAAGGTTTTCAGAGTTTAAGAATTAAAATCGTTTTTTCAAAATTGTTATTATAATTGTTGATATTTGCTAAATTGACTCAAAAAAATTTACAAGCTTAGTGGTCTTTTGGCTTTCTGTACTTTATGAAACGAAACCAAACCAATCCCAACAAAAATGAAACTGAAATGTAAACTGGCAAAAAATGATTCTATTTCTTCCTGGACAGTTATATAATTTCAAATAATATTGCAGAGAGTTTCCCGGATTTTCAGGCTGAATGGCCAAAAATTAAAAAGTTAACATAAACTCTGTAACATCATGGCAAGAGGACTTTGTCAGGCCGCCTTGACTTTGCAGTGTGAACAATTTTCTTGCTATCTGTGAAACATGTGACTGGGAGTTTAAAGTGCATATGAAGGAAAAATTTGTTTTCGCTAGTTCAAAAGTAGGTAACTTCTAGGTCCAATTTCTGAAAATTTTTTTGAAATCTGACAAGCAATACAGAGTCTAGGTTCTAATTAGGCTCTGACATCATAAAAGATCTTCGCCTTCCGATTTTGCATTGTGGTTTTGTACATTCTCTTAGTTACATGTAGAGCTACAACACACAGATTTTCCATATTTTTAAAGCTCTACATGTACAACACCACAATACAAAATCAGGAAGGCGAAGGACTTTTATAATGTCAGAGCCTAATTAGAACCTAGTCTCCGAATTGCTTGTCCAAGACTTAGAACTTGCAACTTTGAGCACTTAAAAAAATAAATAAATAAAAGTCAGATTTCAAACATTTTTTTAGAAATTGAATCTAGAAGTAACCTACTTTTGAACTAGCGAAAACAAATTTTTCCTTCATGTGAACTTGAAAACATTGCACATTCCCTCTCTTTATGAAAGAGTTATGCATTTGCATAATGCCCTCACTCTTATGATATTTTCCTTTTTTATACAGTAGAAAACTTTGATTGTTGGATCAAAGGAGAGTTTCATTTTTGAAAGCCATGCCGCTAAAACTCCAACTTTGATTTTGCCATACTCTAGAAGACAAAAAGCAAATAACCTAACAATATAATATAGGTTAGCCCCATTAATCAATCCTTGTTCGATGTTCGGGTGTTTCTTAAGAGTAACAAAACTGCTGATGTTTCCAGAGTCCCGAGCGAGAAGTTGTTCCTACAAGTGATCCCTTATGCGATTTCTGTCTTCAGACATCAGAGTACAATAGGAGAGGAGAGCCAGAAAACTTGCTGATCTGTAGGGACTGTGGCAATAAAGGTTTGTAACACAAAATTAATCATTTTAGATTTTCACTAAACATGGTTTGCATAAATGTGCCATGTTGTGTATTAATTTTAATGCATGAAATCTGAAACCGGAGCAAAGATATATCCAGAGTGCATCATTGTGTCCTGGAAAGCACTTATCCTTCTGTTAGATGGAGGGAATATTGAACATTGGGTCCAATTGGATGCAGAAAAATAATTTGAATTTTTAAATATGCAAATAACAAACACCAAGTAAAAACAGTGTCACACAATATCCAAATTTCTATCAGCTTATTGTTTTTTTACTGTCCAATTTGCTATAGCATTTCAGACTAAAGCTGAAAAGTTGTTGTACGTATTTTCTCATTACTTTGCTCAGTCACTTGTGCTTTGTTACAATCATGAGTTATCAGAAAAAATAGAAATAACTTTTCTGTAGTTAGCAATTTGCATATTTCTCAGTGTTTCTCAACCCACACAAGGGTCAAGGCCTTGTAGAACATTAATTCTAGTTGAATATTAATTAGGTGGACCCCAAAGATTTTGCAATGGACCTCGACATTTTCAAGAAGGGGTCCAGAGGATCCCCAAATTTGAAAACTTGGATATATCTCTGCGGTTGCATTACTTTCTAGCTCCCAATATCTACTAGTTACTTTACAGGCCTTTAACCTACTGCTGCCAGTTCTCATAATTTTTTCACTCTTTTTTTTCACTATTGCTTTGATCATCAAAACTAGCTAGCAGACCTTCCAGTCATAAATATTGTTAAAAAACAATATTTCTGCAAATAATTTATTTGATGTTCAAATACTGTGAGTTTTTTTGGCACTTAAACAATTGGCAGTAGAATTTATCTATGGCATTGTTATAAACGAGAAATTATTCGTTTTTAGCTCATCCAAGTTGTATGAATTATTCACCGGAATTGACAGCAAGGATTCGAGCTGATTCCAGTGCATGGCAATGTATTGATTGTAAGGCTTGTATAATATGCAACGACAGTGGAGATGCAGTAAGTATCATGTTATAGCTTTACAGACCTTGCTAGTGGCTCATGGAGCCTTCACTTTTCACTGGTTTCTGTAGAGTTAGCTGATGAGAGTCTTGACTCCCTGTTGACGGGACACTAACCTATCCATCATTATAAGTTACCTCCCAGGAGACACTGGTATTCATTTAGTTATCATGGAAGGATGGAAAGGCTATTTTGTTGGCTTAGGTGCAAAAGGTCACATTTTAATTATTCAAATCTTGTCTAAATGCTTTTAAAGAAATATTGAATATTATTTAAATACTTTAATGCCTACTGTGAAGGAAGTGGTTGCCCATTCTTCTTAGACAGAGGCTAATGTTTAATTGCTTGATGGTTCAGATCTTGGCTTGAAAGTTGAAAACCCTTGGAGTCAAATTGAGATCGACAAATCTCAGCCCACATGCGAAACTAGAGAATTTACTTAGTTTGTAGAGATATAAGGCATGACTGATGATCACTACACAAACCTGGCATTACACGTACTAACCTGACGCCACCTGTGATAAAGTTGATGGCTTACAGTAGATGGGATAAACTTTAACATTAAAAATCACTTAAAATTGTTTAGTCTCCTGCTGGTGACAATTCAAATCATTATTGCCAGTTGCCATACTGAACAGTATTTAGTTATTAATAATATTATCAGCATACAATAATAATTAGATTACAATAAACATTATAATTATAAGATTGTACTAAGATCTAGGCTTTCTTGAAATTTGGATCAAACTTATGTTAACTTTGTTTTTTGCAGGGAAGCTTATTGTTTTGTGATGCTTGTGACAAGGGTTATCATATGCAGTGTCATGTGCCACCTCTGGAAACAATGCCAATAGGTCAGTTTTTAATGTGTGAAAAAGATACAATTAAAGTGCCTAGTATGAAATGAAGAGTGTTTTTGGTTGTCAGAAAATAAGAAATTAAAACAAACAGGCAAAATTTTCAGAGAGTTAAATGAAATAAAAGAGCTAGTATGTGTCTGTAAAGATTCTTGTTCTGTGGCTAGCCATTACGATGCAAATTAGCAAATTTCACACTTCGTTCCCTTCAATATAAAAAATATGTGGAAAACTAAAAAGATTAAAAAACATACTTTTTAGTTAAAATTAGCTTAAACCAAATAAGATGGTTTCAAAATAAATATAACTTTTAATTAGTCATTTTCTTGTAGCAGCTTGAGTTTGAACTGCATGCTGTGGATCAGACTGGAGATATGAGCAAAAGTTGCAATTTCCTCTCATGTTGCTTTTGAAATTATGTCACGGAAATAAAATCTTGAATACATATAGAGCTAGACCAGTCATCAGCTCAAAACCTGCAAATTTAGCAATGTTGTAGTTCTGGTGCAATATGATTTTGTTCATACTGGTTAAGTTTATTTTGACCCAGTGCAATATTTCTTGCACTGGTACAAGCTGTCTTAAACTGGTACAATCTGACATTATAAAAGGAATTTTATTTTGGGGGCTTGGTTTTTTATGGGGGTACTAAAAGAACAGAAAATTATCTAAACTGAAAAAGATTCTCGCTTAAGATGGAAGGAACGGTTTATTGGGGTTGTGTAAGATCAGTGATGCTATGTGGAAGTGAGACATGGTGTTTGAGGGAAAATGAGATGGAAATTTTGAGAAGGACCAAGAGAGCAATGGTTAGAGTAATATGTGGTGCAAAACTAATGGAGAAAAAGAGAACAGGGGACCTACAATGGAGATGTTGGGATTGAAGGAAACAGTGTTTGAGATGGCAAAAGTGTTTTGATAAAAGCAGTGGAGTTTGAAGTGAAGGGAAAGAGGAAGTGAGGACAACCGAGGAAGACATGGAAAATGCAAAAAAATTAATGGAGAAATAAAGCAAGAGTGTTGGTTTGAAGAAGGAGGATGAATTGAGTGAGTTGGAGAGTAGGAGTTTGAGAGATTGCTGCCAGAGTGGGGTAAATTCAGCCACCCGCATTAATTGGGATAAACTTGGATCAAAATTGGATTAAATCAGGATCGTTCGGTGTTGCCTTGCAACTTCAATATTTACCTTCAACATACTCCGGAAAAAATCAGTGATATGCCCTGACCAGGATTTGAACCCACATTTTCTGGTCTCTGTTCAGGCATGATAACCACTCTGGGATTACCTACGAATAACCCTATACTCCTTAACCCTTTCACTCCCGATCAGTTATCAACACTCAGTTTCTCCTTAATATGTAACAAAAACAAAATAGGGCATTTGGTAATGAGAAAATGAAAATTGATCAAACATGGAAAACTACTGATGATTAAAAGTGAAATTCTCTCAAACATGCTTAATAAAAAGTATGGGCTCAAGTTAGGAGAACTTAATAATTCAACTGGGAGTGAAAGGGTTAATTTGCTATGTTGCCAGCATGCTGAGTCCCAGTGGTGTAGTGGTTATCACGCCTGACTAGAGACCAGGAAATGTGGGTACAAGTCCTGGTTGGGGCATTTCACTGATTTTTTCCAAAGAGTATGTTGAAAGTTATTAGGGAAACACCAAGTGATCCTGATTTGTGTCAAGCCTTCATGCCTCAGAAATATAAATATATGTCAAAAATTAAATAAATTGATTGATTGAATATTTGCTCTCTCACTTCTGAATCACCCTCCCACCACTACTATCTACTTAACTCTCCTTTTTTTCTTCTATTTTTTTTCCTTTTATTTGTTTTTGTTGTCTGTGTTTTTGTATCAAATGCTGTTTTTTGCAAACATTCGCAAGATCTCAAGAACTCTGCATTCAAGTGTTTTTGGTGCTTTCAATCATAAAGTAGTTAAATGGTACCCTAAAAATAATGATACTGTGTGTCGTTGCACTACTAAGTGCCAGTGGCATCACTTTCCGAGGTCTAGGTGTGATGCGTTTGGTCATTGGCTTATTTCACAGGACTGGCCCATACTAAGTCCCAATGTTTCTACTGATGAACTGGCATCAGATTTTACTTCAAAGATCTATAAGGGTACATGTATTAATAAATTTCCCCTTAAGTTCTGTTAAATTACATCCATCCAACAAGCCTTGGATGTTGTCTTCTCTTAAGTCCTTAATTGTGAAACATTAGTAAGCTTTCCACAGTGGCAACACTCATCACTAGGTACCAGGATAAAGTCAAGTTAGAAGTCGAGACAAGGAAACAAAAGTTTTACTCAGATAATGTCCAGCATCTGAAAAAGACCAATGCAAGATCTTGGTGGAAGTTAAATCCCAAAAAGTGCAAAGAGTTAAGAGTATGCTACTTTTGCAAACCATCCATATTATCCCCGCTTACCATTGGTGGCACTCCCATAGAAGTTGTTAACAAGCACAAGGTTATGGGGGTCCATATAAACTGCAGACTAAAATGGTCAGATCAAGTGGAGGAAATCACGAAAAGAGCAGCAACAGTGTTGTACATACTGCGTATTTTACGGTGGTGTGGTCTCGCATCAGATGAGTTGGTGTCTATTCACATTGCGTTGATCCACTCAATCCTATATTATTGCTGCTCTGTCTGACACACAAGTTTCCCCAGTTACTTGAGTGACAAGATCGGGCAGATATCAAAACCGGGCTTCCAGAACCAGCATCAGGTTGTCCCCGTCTGGACAATAATCAGCAACACCTATGTACGAAGAGTGTCGGCTACTTTGTTCAGAGACGTCGGCTACTTTCCGCCTTAATTGAAGTAATTATCAAACATATCATTATGATTGTAAAAAAAACGTTGTTGGTGCTAAGAAATTATACTTATGTTTATACATAATTTGATGTCCAAAATGCTGGAAATAATGTTTCAGAGCTTCCAGATTTCAAAATTTTCTGGGGGGGCATGCCCCCAAACCCCCCTAGTGTAAGGGGCCTTGCAGCCCCTATTAATACTGTCGCCTACTCTTGTCAAACTGGCTGCCTACTTCAAACTTTATTGAAACCCCTGTACATATGTAACAAAGTATTTAAAAGACCAGAGCTCGTGTGCGTGACTGGCTCTTGCATAACAATAACAAGCTTTCTAGCTTTAAGTGTAATACAAAGCATGTTTTTTCCCTTCACTCACAGGTTATGTAAATTAAGCTTAGAATGTATCTCATTATTATTCTATATTTTAATTAGTTTTAAATTTTATCACATTAATGTAAGCCAGCCCAGTTCCCCGGTTATTTTCGGAGATGTAAATAATATAACCTTTATTTGATATTTGTAAAATATAGAGTATTTCACGCTCTGTGCAATTTTATATTATCAATAAACCATCTATTTATGTATTTATTTATTTATTTATTTAATATTTATTTATTTATTTATTTATTTATTTATTTATGTATGACCATTATTCCAACCTGACTCAATTCCTCTTATTACAGTTGAACACGACACTCTTTTTAACATCAAAATGAGTCTATTGGGCCATGCTTTGTGCAAGATTGACCCAGTAGACTCGTTTTGATGCTAAACTAATGGAAATACTGCTGGTTTGTCAGAGTGGCATTCTCAACTGTAATAAGAGCTGTTTTGTCAGAATTATTATTGTTTTTCATTAAAATCAGTTAATTGATGTACATTCTAATTCAGGAAAATGGATCTGTTATAATTGCAAGAACCACCCAACGAATCCTGTAAGAATGGATACAGCAAACAGCATTGTGAGTTCCAGTCAAGAATTTCATGGCAGTCATTGGGCAAGAGGTTATGCTACCAAAATGCCAAGTAATTCCAGCATTGCTGAGGAAGACAACACTGTTGGTGATGGAGAGATTCTTGGTGAGGTTGAAGTAAAGGATATGAATATTCAAGGTAGTGACTCTTGGCGATGATTTATATTCACTTTGTTTGTTGCATGTTAGTGAAAGAACAGGTTTTAATAATAATAATAATAATAATAATAATAATAATAATAATAATAATAATAATAATAAACAACTTAGGATTTATATAGCGCTCTTTTCATATGGATATGATCAAAGGCGCTTTACAATGATCAGTACAAGGTTTGAC
>JAOTRI020138020.1:0-21256 GCA_028564885.2 Zoanthus sanctaehelenae
TTATAGTATGTAAACACGGTTTCCATCTTCTTTCGTTAGTTATTTTATAAAAGAAATATAAAATGGTTTCCGTGTTTTCCGCTTCGCGTCGTGGTTTCCTACGCTTATCTCGTGTTCTCCCAACCTCCCAAGTGTTTACATTAGGTTATGTAAACACGGAAACCATTTTATATTTCTTAATTGTTGTCAAACAGAAGCTTGCGTCTATCTGAGTAAAACCACGCAAATGTTCGTTTGTCATTGTGGACCATCGATAGGTCATCGTTGACACGAAGTGTTCGCGAAGAGACCACAAGAGCGGTATTTTCATGTTTTGATTGGCTAGTATATTCTATTGTTACTAACTTACATTCGGAAACCTTACATGATTGCATTAGTGACTCCGCGCAAGCGCAGTAGTCACAAAAACGAACTAGAAACAATTAATTAACACAGTGCAAATCGTGTCGCATCACATTTTACAATACAAAACTGAGCGAACCAACGCGAGACATCTTGTGTTTTATATTGTGTTTCCAAACTTCTAAATTTGTGTTCTAGTTAAGTTTCCAAATAAAATGTTTTCAGAGATATTGGAAGCCTCAGCCTGAGATTTAGTCTTAAATTGTTCGGCATAATTTTTAGCCATTTCAGCTTTGTTGTTTTTATCAAAAAGCCAGCTGTAGTTCTCGAAGAATCCATAGCCTTTCTGGGAACTTTCCGCTGGAGCGTGTGCCATATACTACGGTACCCATGAGAATATCCACTAGTAGAGTCAGTAGCCAATCAAAATGCAGGATTTACAATAGCCTACTAGTTGAGTGACACTATTGATAATAAACCCCTAGAATAGAATCGAATCAGAATGCATGATTTGCAATAGCCCACTAGTAGAGTGATACTATTGATAATAGACCCCTAGAATAGAATCCAATCAGAATGCAGGATTTGCATTAGCCCATTATTAGCTAAATTCTTTGCAATCCTAGTTTACCATGGAACCGTCGCTCATTTTTGGATTCTGAACTGTTAAATAAGAAGATGAGAATCATAGACTACCCCTGGGTGGGACAATAACCCCAGCAAACGCCGGTACTCATTTAACTATCCAGGAAGGATGGAAAGCCGAATTGGCTTAGGCAGAAAAAAAGTCATTCAAACTTTTATTAGAAACTTGGTAAACAACCGGATCGAACTGGGAACTTTAAGTTTGACAAACAGTAAGAGATTTAACCAAATGAGACAATCACGTGCGTTCACTATTAGAGTGTTATAATCAACATAGATTACTATCAGAATAGCCAGGGCGGACGTGGTTGGCGCAGTTGGTAAGATCTCTGCTTTCCAACCACAGGGTCCCCAGTTCAATCCCGGTACCTAACCGAAATTCGAATATTTGTGTGACCTTCTTTTCTGCCTAAGGCATCTCAGCTTTTCATCCTCCCATGGTAGGTAAATGAGTACCAGCGTCTGCTGGGAGCTAACCTGTGATGGATTAGTGTCTTGTCCAGGGTAGGTAAATGAGTACCAGCGTCTGCTGGGAGCTAACCTGTGATGGATTAGTGTCCCGTCCAGGGGAAGTCAAATATTCTCATCCGCCTAACACTACAGAATCCGGAGATAAGCGCCGGATCAATAAACCATTAGGCTCGTCGGGATTTTGCTTAGAATAGCCAGCAAGAATAAAAATTCGTAAAAATTCACTAATAGAGTCACACTTAAATCGCGGGAATTATAAACAAAAAACAAAAAAAATTACCGAAAAAAACGTTAAATTTCAAAATTTTCGCAAACCTCTGGAATTGTTCTTTCTTCAAGGCATTTTTGTAATCATCCTCACTGACATCAACAATTCTAGACGTTGTTTCTGTCACAATACGTCCATCTTTTTCAAACTTTCTGGTCCTCTTCAGGGTTTTAAAATGTTTTTCTTCTTGGGCCTAGAACGAAAACGAAATCAAAAGTTTTTAAGAACTATGGCTGGACAGTTTAGGTACATGTAGCAATTGAATTAATCTGGAATATTTTTAGAAACTTCCACGTATATAGGTAAAGAACTTCAAAGTGTTATCCTTGATCTTGATGTGTCGGTGGTGTCTATTTTAAACGAATCATTCCCTTCATAATCATAGGACCAGAAACATCTTTTTGACATGCAAAACGTGTCGACCGTAGAAGATACTAACAATTAGGAATACCTCATCGTCACAAAGGGCAGACCTTTGACTGCAAATACTTCGTGTGTCTGCCAGAATGGACTCGCAAAAATGCCAAACTTAATTATTTTTTGAGTTCATAACATTTAAAACGTTTATCTATGCCTCTTGTTTTGAGTTCAACAAAAACAGCAGCCATCATGCTTAAGAAAATTATTTAGTTCTCCCAACAAAGACAACATTAGAAGTGTAAGTCCCGATATAAACTTTGTATTTTCATATAGGCAAAATATAAGAAAATTGAAACAGCATAAATTAAAAAAAATAAATTATGGTTAGTATATCTCTACATGAATTGAAAAACAATATATGTTGTCGCAGGTTGTAATTCATCATTTAACTAATAAAAGCAAAACGAAGATCGCTTGTCCATGAAACTCAACGTTAAGCTAATTTCTTATGGTTAAAATGAAACAAAAATATCTCTAAAACAAATAGAAACATTTTTGCTCTTTTTCAAAATCTTTAGATTCATGAATCGTTTGTTAAAGTATAGCTTTTTAAAAACTTTAAAGACAACTACTATTGAAAGGACTTTTAATGAGGAAATAAAGTTTGGGTATAAATTCAGTGCTGTTGAATTCTGCAGTTAATCACTTGTTAATCACCTACAAATTATCGGCGTAACACATTAACGATGAGATTTTATATTATTCAAAACAATTCCAACTTCAAAAACGTCCGAGTTACACATAACTCATAGACTTCCACGTATAAAAAAAACCTAGTCACGGATTTTAATGATTTTTTCCAATTGCAACGGTATTCAACAATCTTTAAAATGACGAAAATTTACCGCAAAAAACAAAGCTGATAATAACGTATACTTCTTGATGCCTGCCGACAGCATTACACTATTAAAAAGCAGTATAAAAAAATTCATTTTCTGTTCTTGGAACAAATGAATAAATATGGAACTGTATACCTGACAATATCCGAAATCTACCAAAGAACATTTTCAAGAAAAATGTTTACACAATTTTACTTGATATACTTAAAAAACTCAGCATTGCTATAATGCGGAGCTAAACTTATATTTGTATCAGAAATAAAAAAAAAAGTACTACAGCTAATTGCGCGATTAATTATGAATTTTACTCTTTTCGTCTCTGCATATATATATTAATGACCTATTTGGATTCCATTTTTGTTTTTGCATCTAACTGTAAATTTTCTAGTGATGCGTTCACTCACTGTCTGCCTCGACTAGCTTCTCCATTCGTAGGCGGTATTGTACTTAATTATAATTATTGTTGTATAAAATATCTACGTGCGTTTCTATCGAATAACATATGCATTTTTATCCTTTTAATTTGGCAAACACTAAAACAACGATGCTCCTCGGGATGGGTGTCTAGCATTAGACATGTGTTATTTGGGGGAGAAATAAAGGCACGGACACACGGAGTAACATTTCATGCAAAATTGAGCGCAACAATTTTTTTTGGAGGTGGACACTCGGTGCAACAAAATCACGCAACATTTCTCGTGATAGCATGATGTGCTTACCCATGCATTTTACAACAATCAAAACGGCTTCCTTCGAGAAGTTATTTGAAAAGAAAACTTTTTGCGCACAATGTTACAAGAATACAATGCGATTCACTGACTTCAGTTTTGTAGCGTACAATCTTGCATGCAACAAAACTAATCGGTGGACACACGCTGAAAAAAATTGTTGCACGGAATGTTGCATGAAATATTGCATCGTGTGTCAGCGTAGGTTATTTGGGTCGAAAAGAAACTGGACAAAAATACCACTTGAGGTAAAAAGTTGTAACTAGGTTGAAAGTTTTGGCAAAAGCTATATTAAAAACCACGACAATTTTGGTACTCTCTTGGCTTTAACTGCAACTATCTTATGAGTTACACCTACACATTAGGTGTAAATACATCGTATCTAACAATATGGAAAATCCGATACTAAATAGTACAACAAAAAAAAACATAATTGCCGGATTTCATACTGGGAGAGCCTGGGTACAAGCCCTTAAATCTCATACGTACAAAACATGACTAGTGTAAAAAGAAGACCATCCCATGAATAGCAAAATCCAAAAGTTTGATGTTACACGGATGAACAGTTAACGAAATACAGCTGTTTTAAAGGTTAAGAATTACTAAAGAAATGAATGGCGTCAGGACGATTCTTCACATAGCTTCCGGACGCATACATTTCTTTAGTAATTCTTGTAATTTAAAACAACTGTATTTCGTTAACTGTTAATCCGTTTAACATCAAACTTTGGAATTTTGCTATTCATAGTGTCGTCTTTCTTTTTATAATAGTCATATCTTGTTCGTATGAAAATTAAGGGACTTGTACTCAGGCCCTCCCGGTATGAAATCCCTCAATGGTTAGTAACAAAATAAATAAATAAATAAATAAATAAAATAAAATAAAATAAATACTAAGAATGACAACTCCCCTAAAGGGGCTTTTCATTGTCATATTAAAAACCTCCCTCTTCCCCACTTCAGAATCCCAACTGGTAGGAGGCAAACCAGTTGGCTATTTACAAAGCGTGGTAAATTTGTCTCTGGGATCGCCGAGGACAAATTCATTCAGAGGTCTGAGTAGGAGATTCGAACCCTGGTATTCCGCATTCAAAGCCCCAGCTCTCACCACTGCGCCACGCTGCCTACAATGAATCATTGTAGAACTCATGTGCAAAATCTTTCTTGACAACTGACGTCTGTTAAGCGGATATTGACTATAGAGAAAAAGAAAGACAATTTTGGCGCGAATGTTTTTAGCAGCGCGCGCGGAGTCACGACGAACGTACGCAGTGATAAAAGGAAAAAAGGTTCAGATAGAATTCAAAGTTATCGTGTTTTACAGCCTTCGGTAAATGCTCTTTGATTTATAACGTTAATGAGAAAAGCCAAGGGAAAAGTATGCGGTACGCAGTTGTAATACACGTTTTTAATATTGAGAACAATTTCATAAGAACAACACGTACCGGACGCTCAAATTGGCCAAAATTTAAGACCAATGTAAGAGCCATCTCAGGCTGAGGCACCGAATATTTATTAAAATGTTTTACGTAAAGACTTCACCAAAACTCATAAATTAACTTAGCAACACAATGCCATGAAGCTGCTAGAAATATAACAGAATTAAGAGCAATTTAAGGCTGAAATCACCAAAAATTTACAAAACAACGGGCCGCGGGGTAATGTACTAGTTCTTCTAGCGTGTAAACAAATTTTGTTGTAAGCCTGGCCCCAGTACACGCCAAACGAGCCCCGTGTCCTTTGTGTTATATTTTTTGATATATATAGAAAAGAAAATGTCTTTAATGAATAAAAATCCAAGCGTTGCTCTATTTGTGCGCTTTAACAAAAGCTTAATGCTACTCATAACCTTTAAATCTTACCTCTTTCTCTGTGGAAGTTTGGTTCTTTTTTTCGTAATAATAATTTTTCTTTCATTTGTCTTCAATAATTTGCATTATAAAATTTTTCATCTCTAACCAAATGCTTGTTTGTTTTTATTGCAGACAGTCCCCATCAAGCAGAAAGAGAATTACAACTATTCGTTATTCCACTGCTCCAACGCTTTTTTAAAAAAATAATTTCTAATCAGTGTACTTTTAATCATGTCGATTTCTTTGAAAAAATATTTCCATACTCGCGCTCTTTTCAAACACTTCTTCAGTCCTTAGCATACCTAAAGTTGAACTTATTTCCGAAAAATGAAATACAGTTCTAAGTTTATTTATGAGACAACTCGAGACTGCAAAAGTACTGATGATAATAGCAAAGAAGAAGTCAAAAGCAAAAGACTTTTCAAATGGGTGTATTAAGAGATTTATATTATTTTACACGAACCACACAAATTACAGAAAGTTAATGTTTGTTTTATAAATGTGATGGCCATTGATACTATTCAGTAACTCTTGTTTCAAAAGTTTTTTATTTATAAGTTGTAAATTTTATAGCAAAGTCGTCATAGAAGTTTGTATTTTCTTTATCCTCGTCCAATTCTTCCCCTCCCCTCCCCTCTCCTCCTTCTTTCCTTTTCCTCTCCTCATTCTCCCCTCTCCTCCCTCTTCGTTTCTTCCTGTCTAATTCCTCTCCTCCCTCTTAAAGTTAATCTTCCTTTAAGCTCTTCCCATTCCTCTCCTCTCCTGTAACTTTTCGTAAAATCCATTCTTTTAGGTCTTAATTTTAAAAATTTCAGAACACGTATTTTTGGTCAATTACAAAGAAACTGTATGGCTATTGAAAAACAACATATATCGTCTCTGTGATAACTTAATGTGATTCAAGTTTCCAAATATCCAACAGATGGCTTGCAGGATTGTTTTCGTCATCGTCAGGGTTGTATTGGCAATTATCACCTGAACTACTTGATTAGTACTAATTTGGTTTTTATCCTCTGTGTAAATAGCAAGTTTATTAAATCAACGACAATTGAAATCTTCCTATCATTGCTTGTAAAACCCTTGAATGCAATGTGCTTCAGGTGTGACAAAGTGCAAGTGTTTTGCTTTACATACCGCGCTCCGATTGCTTTGATAAGATTTTAATTATAGTATAAGTTTACTTATAAATTAGCACGCCATAAGAAGTGTTAATTAACAACGATAAGAAGTGTTATATTTGGGCAAGAAATTCGATAGGGAGCCATTAGCGATGACTGGGCTGTTAACATGTTGCGCCTACAAATAGTACAATGTCTTCATGCAGACTTCACAGAAACCAACTTTTACTGTTCGAATTTCAACCAAAATTGTGTTAATTACTTGTGCTGGAAGCGAAGCGCGGCACAAGTTTAGGAATTGCCCCGTGTTTCATTTTGTGTCGAGGTCTTCAGCCACTTGATGTAATACTTGATATACTGCGGACTGCGGCTAAATTCGTCTATTTGATATGCTGGCGCAGGTATATGCTGCTAGAGCGTCTTGTTTCACTTCAATTCATTTATTTGCATATTTTGCATTTTTCTTTTGTGTTTACTTGTTTGTCACTCGTTCTTATCTATATACTGTATTTGCCAACTCGCTGTAGAAGGTCTAGAAGCAACTGATAAGAAAGTTATTGTTGAGTCTTTTCAAAATACTTGAAAGATTTTTCAAAACAAAATTATATTTAAAACTAACATGTCATTTTCCTACATATCATGTGCCCTGTTCTTTACAAAAACAACTTTATACTAACAGTAAAGCTCAGATTGTCACAAAACGAAAACTAAGAAGTTAGGATTAAGTTCAGACTGAAGCTAATAAAAAGCGAAAGTGATTCTTGCATACGAGAAATTCTGCATGCCTATTACTTAATTACTTTTTATGTAATTTATAAAGTGCCCTACGCATGTGCTTGGCCTAACGTAGTCTTTAGCTCGCTTATAAGGCGAGTCACACCAGTAAAGTAAAACCACAGCGCGTGTTTTTACCCTGCAATATACGAAAACTGAAAGTCAAGCTCAAAAGACCGTTGTTTTAGTCTTTCATTATCGGAACTTTAATGCACGCAGTTCCGCTGTTAACCAGGCGAGACAGTCTGCTATTTATGGGTTAGTTACTGGAAGTGACGTGAGTAGTTTGTTTACAAATATACCCACGAGCTGGCAATAACATGAACACAAAATGCAAATTATGGACGAGGCGAAGCCGAGGAATAGAACTGACCCTTGACATACACGTCTTTTTATAAGAATAATTATAAACAAAGACTTTATTTAGGTGTCAAGTCTTTCTAGCCGGCCAAAGGCCTACCTATTGGGACATCATCTTTACCACTCCAAGGTGGACGGAGATCTTTCACATTACAACACACACACACACATAAACACAGATATAATCCCTATGATAATTCCCTTATCCGAAAGATGTGAAAGTCTAACCATTTTTAGATGTTAAAGCAAAGGCAGCACTTTCTCCTAAATTATTTTAAAACCCTGAGTGTTGGTCCGGCCGGGAATCGAACCCGAGCCTCCCGCACGTTAGACTGGCACCTTACCAACTGGGCCAACCAGACGGGGGTAACAACTTTATAAGAACAACGAGGCTTAGATTAGCCAGAAGTTCAAAACCATATTAATCAGTAAGAACAAGTTCAAGCTGAGACTGAAAAAAGGAAAATCATAAGGAATCATAAAACCGCACCGAGATGTAAGAATAAATTAAAACATATTGAAGCTGAGACAGTCAAAAATTACAAGCCTCAGCAAAATTTACTGTTTTTTTTTAAAAAAACGTGTAAATTACAAATTAAACGTGTATATAACGTAGCGAAAAAGTATTGTTTGACCGGCAGTACCTGCAAAAATGTGTGTATAACGTAGCACAAAAGTACGGCTTGACCGACAGTACCTGCACAAACGTGTGTATAACGTAGCACAATAGTACGGCTTGACCCACAGTACCTGCACAAAACCAAACTAATAAGCGAAAAAATCGGATGTATTTCCTATAAAAAGAGCCAATATAAATAGGAGATTAGAACAAGTCAAGTCGGACATAAAATAACATTAGTTTTTGTTTTATTTTTTATGCAATCACTGAATCAGTTCAAACTGCTACACTCGGGTGCATCCGAAAACGAGACATCTTGCTATTGCTTGTCAACCAAAGAGCTACACTTGCCAAGTACTGGATACGGGATACAAGTAGTCGAGTGATATATTTTCCATATCCATACTAGCGAATATTGCTGAACCATTCCTTTATAATTCCCGTCTTTTTCTTAGCTTAGCTTTTTCTATTTTCAAACACTCGTATCGACGTAATAAAAAAATAATTACACAAGTTCTTATGACACGGATGATCAGCATGTCGTTGATGAGACAATCGAATTTGCTTTTTCAGCTACAAGCCAAGTAAAAGAAATTGCTAATTTTTTTTATCAGACTTTTTCTAAAAAAAGTGATGCATGCGTTAAGGAGATTTACTGAGTTACAGTAACCAGCATGTACTATTGCAAATTTAAAAAAACAACAACAGATATTTACTCTATACATGTACACATATGCTCATTCTCTAAAGAACAAGATTTTGTAAAACTAATGTTAAAATTTGCATTTTTTTTCTCAGTTAGAAAAATTGATGCGGCAGCTTTTTTGCAATGCGGGCGCTGATGAGAAACCGGGAATATATTTTATTTGTCCTAATAATTCAAATTAAAGCAGTCTGCTTGTTGCTTTTTTTGTCAAACCAACCATGCATGTCCGAGACTTGTCAATGCATGTGTTGTTGATTGGTTGTGTATAGCCTATAGGTCGGTGTCGAGTAGTATAACCAAATTAATGTAATTTTTAGCGCACATATCGCACTTCAATTGACAAACTATACATTGATTACTCACTACTGCAAGTTTTCCTTTGCTGTCCGGGTTTTTTTAGCAATAAAATAAGTAAACGCCACTTAGATATTGAAAGAGATATTAAACTCTTCTTCAGAAACCTGTTAATTGTTCATATGTCCAAATCCATTGGCATGGAGGCGAGTCATTATTGCATTCGATTTCGATTGCAGTTTTTCTAAAACTCTTTTCTTCTACATCTAAAAAAATAGATGCGGAAATTTTAATCCTTCAGTCAAGTATTAAAGTAGCTTCTTGTTGTACCTCTGTTGCAAGGCCAACTAGTACATAAACTCATTTTTTATAAAAACTATATTTCTCGAAACAAGGCTATGATTATTCTTATGATTTGGTTGAAGTTTAGGCTTAAGATATTCTTACAAATGTTTTCAGTTTAGGGAATACATTATAAATATTGGTGACATGGAATTTCTGTTTTTACTAAATGACTGTGGACTTGGAAAGCTGCAAAGATAATAAATAGACCTGTACTCAGGTTATGGGATTACTGAGTGCAATTTCAATAAACGTAATTATGAAATAAAATAAATCAATAAATCAATAAATCAATAAATCAATAAGTCAATAAGTCAATAAATCAGTAAATAAGTAATGTTTTTTTTCAATCATGTAAAATTATATTCTCAACAAATTTTGCCTCGATATTTTTATAAAGTCCATTCCTATAAATTATTTAATTTCATAATAATTACAGAGGCGGCGGCAGCAAATTTCAATAGGCCATTTCCGAGTTCTCTTGTGCCTCTATTTCAAAACGAGTCTAAGTGCGAAGCCATTCTTATGAAAATGACTTTGAATTGCATGAAAATGAAACTGAATGTAGAACTCATTTCCATATGAAAGGTTTCGCACTTAGACTCTTTCTCAAACGGAGGCACATGAGAACTCGGAAATGGTCTATTGGGAGGGGGGAGCAAGATTTTGGGCACCGATGGCGTCTGACAGCGGGCGCCGCAGGCGCGAGGAAACTAGGAGGTCCGGAAGCATGCTCCCCAGGAAAATTTTGAATTTTTGATCCCGCTATGACGCTATTTCCTGCATATTCTCCGCCGATATTTGTACACCGTCCCCCCTATTCCCCCCCCTCTCCGTGCGTTCGCTACTGTAATTTGTAACCTGTAGGAAAATTTCAGATAAAGAATTTCGTTTTTATCTTCAAGTATTTTTATACCCACCCAGGATGTAATGGTATATGATCTCATTTCAATTCACAGATAAGTAGGATTTCATAGCCGCCGACAAACCTGGGTATATTGATTCAAATCACGGTATTAGAATTACATTGATCATTTTTCATTATTCCAAAAACGTCGTGACAAGCTGAAGGTACTACTTAGTTGTTCTAAGTTTAATTTTAGAAAGCCCTTTTTTAACTGTGAAACTGTAAATAGTTTTTCTTATCACAATAATCGTTTTTTTGAATAATAGACCAACACTTGTCACGTGTAAGGGTCATAATTAAGAAGATGTTTAAAAACAGTCTAGAGTTTGAACTGGTTTGTTTGAAAATTCTTGGCATGAAAGGACACAAGCGTTTTCTGTTCAGTGTTAAGGAGTTATCACCGTGCTTAGATTTTGTGTTGAAATGATGAAAAATCCATCATATTTCTTTGTGTAGTATCTGTCTCCACCTGAGCATTTGAACGGATAAGATCTGCAAACGGTTTTACTGTTGCAACAAGCATTCATAACTTGACTTGTTATCATTGATTCCCACACACCTTTCCCGTGCTCGCCATTTGACAACTCGAGCTTATCATGATTCACATCTATTTCAAGGGCCAGATTACAAACCCAACAAGCATTTAGTAAAGATTTTTGAACCGACTTTCAAATTTAACTACAAAATGGGACGATACAGAACGATTGGAAATCTCGATGGTAAGGCAAATTTTTGTGCTATAGGTCAGGAATCCAAACGAAAACGAAAACCAAATCCATCTCCAAATGCTTTACGAGAACGCATTCGCGCCCAGCACATGAAGGAAGGCTATCTAGAGCTTCAAAAGACTCTGCCAAATGTTCCTCCTGACACAAAGCTTCCAAGACTTAATATTCTTCTCCTTGCTATTGATTATATTTCCTATCTAACAAAAGTTTTGTCTCATAACAATCCAGAGAAAAAGTTAGCGAGAAATAAAGCAACCATGCTTCATTCTTTCATAAAGGTAAGTTAAGGTAATTTTGTCTGCCTGTCTACCCAAACTAAATTTAGAAATAAAGCGCGTTAGCTTTCCTTAATATTTTTCTCAGTTCTTCACAACTCATAACTGTTAAAAAAAGTTCAAAACTATCGGTGATTTTGAAGAAGACGGTATTTATTTTTGCTTTAAAAAGATTCTCGTAGTTTTCATTCTATACTACAGCTGACTGTGACTATACCGTCTGCAAAATTTCATACGTTAGTGCCTGTTGTTTTTACCAAAGGTAAAAAACAAAAACATTTGTACTTTTGAGTGGCATGAATAAACTTTACTTTGAAGAGCATCACAAAAGGTATAGTAAACAGAACTTACGTAAACACTTTAGAATCTCATCAAGAAATATCAGTACATTGCCAACGCGAAACGATCATTCAGTTCTGTGACCGAGCTATCAACATTAACGTATTTTGCTACCTATACTATTTCGTATACACAACATTAATTGGCTGTCGTAATTTGTATAATTGACAATTGTAATAGAAGCATATATTGTTTGTTTTTAAAATGTGCTAAGATTTACACATTCAATATTTCTTATATAGCCTTTTTGTATTCATATATAGCAATAGTTCTACTCGATCGCACTCAAATAAGTCAATAAAAGTTCTATACTATAATATATAGAGTCTCCAGAACAAACAGATACAATCAAAAAAGTTATCGCTAAAAAATAGTCACATCTAAAACATTGAACCATTTATCTTCATAGACATAAGCTGGCTTGACTCCGTTACTTTGACAAAATGTGCTTGTTTTATAAAACTATTTTTTTCAAATATTTGTTGTGGTACCTTTAAAATGTTAGGAGCAACCCAACAGTATTACAAAACTGTTGAAAGCATGCATTTGGTCCGCGAGACATGTGCAACTCTAGGCTAAATTATTATACTACATTATTGCCATAGGCTGAGAGTAATTAAGAAGCTTTTTGATAAAATTATAATTTATACACCGTAGCAAAAATAATTGTCAGTAAAAATTGATCTATCAGATTGCAGTTCTTTGTCAGAGTGAATAAACAAAGTCAAAGTACAATCTTTTTTTAAAAAAAAAGGAATATTGTTTTTGTTCAAGGTGGCATATTCTTAATTTTCAGTTTGGATAATTTTAGGCTGAGAATATTTTTAAAAATATTGTTAGATTTGGTAATATCGTTGACTAATGTATCTATCCGTTTGTGATGAATACCATTTGGAGTTCATGATATCAACATAAACAATGACGTTTCTTTTTCTTGACTTGAAATATGTAAAGTTATATTCTTATCTTAACAAAATGTGAACCTCAATATTATTCTTGAAAAAAACTAGAAAATTTTCAGTGAGTTACACCCTTAATATTCTTATAAAATATATTCTTCTATAAATGGTGCATGAAACTGGCTACAACAGGTCAGCTTCAAAACTTAAAATACTTGATGTTTGTCAGTATTTATTTTTCACCGTTTCAGATGGTTCTTTAAATTGCGCATTGTATAGTCCATTTCATTTTATAAAAACTATTCCACAAAAATGTTAGAGCTGTTTTTTATCATTGTCATATCCTGGTATTTAAGATAGAAATTTATTGAGTTTATAATTATTCTTTCGGTTTTTTATTTGTGTTTCTCAATTATTATTAATTAGGTTTTTTATTAATACGGAATGCATGAATTGAAAGTGTCGTATGCTATATAAAAATTAACTCTCTAATTGAACAATAATTTTATTAATTTGTTGAAAACATGAAATGGACAATCTCGCTCTAACTGTCTGCATTCCTTCATGATCTGTCATTCTGTGCCACTAAAACCATGCATCAAATGATTTTTGGCTCGTTCTTACTAAACCCTTAGACAAAGAATATTCAAAGAATTAGATGATTGTAAACAAAGCCGCTTCTCTTTGAAAACTAATGAAAATTAGAAGATTTTACGGATAAGATGCAAGGCATTTGCCGCTAAAGATAGCTTATCTCGCGTGTCTATTGGCAATCGCTGATCGAGCAAGATTGATTATCAATTAGTTAATTCAACCATAAGAAATAGGCGTTACAAAAAAGTTCAGCTTTATCCGCATTTCGAATTCGATGATTCTATAATCCAACGTAAAACCGTGTGCGATCAACACGCTTCAAACAATCGTGATCACTCGGAAATAACCAGCTAGTTCATGCCAAATACTGAAATAGAGTTGACAGAAATGATTTAAAACGTGAATAACATTCGTTCGTTTATATCCAATATTTCCAATGGCCATCTTCAGACTTAGGGGCCATTTACATGAAACTTCTCATCCCGGGATGACTTTCATTCCGGGATGAGACTACCTCTGTGTTCAGTCATTTTCTTGTTACTGTTTGCATGGTTTGGCAACGGGACGAGTTCATCCCGGGTTAAAGTCATCCCGGTTCCAAGGACAGGGATGAGATTACAACCCGGGATGGAAATCTCCATGTAAACATTGCTCTCGCTATAAAAGTTTCATGTAAACATTCATCTTTTCTCATCCCGGGAGGAAACTATACGTTAATGAGCTGTGTCACTTTTAAGCGGGATGAATCTCATCCCGGGCGAGATAAAATTTATCCCGGACAGGATGAGACGAGGTCATTCTTCATCACGGCATTTAGGGATGAAACTGCTGGTGTAAACAATATATTTTTCCTCCAGGGATGATTTTGATCCCGGGACGAAACTCATCCCGCCTCTCATGTAAATAGGCCCTAAACCGAAAATTGATTAAATTTGTCAAGGTTTCTTCAATCTTAGGCGAAGATTAAATATAAAATAGCTAAAAGTAAATCCTCATACTGAATTTTTACAAGGAAGAATTGCATTCTTTTATTTTTCTGATTTAAACCATTTATTGTCTTTTTACTGCAGGCCTTCTCATCCAAACCAAAGGTATTTGTCTCCTCGCATCATGGTGTGCGAAATCGCAAAGAAGATGCTGTACTGCTTTGGACAGAGAACATAGGAAGAAAGGGATTCAAAATATGTCAACGCGAAGCGAGGCATTTTGATGGTCCCCACAGAAATCTAGATGTGGTAAGCTCTAAATAAGGGAAATAATCTAAATACCACTTTCTCTATGACTTATACAACAAAAGTCGTAAAATTGACTAGTTAAAAATTGGTGGTTAAAATTACTTCATAATTTCACTTTCAGTCGCCATAGCAACTAATGTCAGTAGTGGCACTAATTTTCTCAAATTCTTTTATTTAATCAAACAATTAGATAGTGTACATCAGAAAGGACATTGTATAACTGCCCGTTGACTATGAATCTCTTTATGCAGGGATTTGATAAATATAGTTTATGATTTAGATTTAGATTAAAACATGGCAAGATCATCATGTCGTTTTTCTTCACAAATTTTGGTGTCATATGATTATGAGCGAGTCTTTCACTTAATAAAATACACAAAAAAATACTAAATTCTAATTGGTTGAGAAAGAAGTGCAGCTCTTTTGTAACACGAGTGCAAAATGTATAACACAAGTGCAAAGTTGTAGCACGAGTGCAATTTACAAATGCTTTGTGATTGGCTAAAAACACAAAAGGTTACCAACAAGAACCAATCAGATTAGAGCTGTTTCTATAGCAACATATTGGCGGTTATTTTGAGATAAGACGCGAAGGAAAATGGCCGGGATTTTCAGCAAACAACGATTTGGTTTTGCGAGCGAAACAACGATTGAAGAGCTGAAAAATTTTTCCTAAAACCCTGAAATTTTAAAACGACAGCAGTTCTTGTAAACGCCGAGCATTTAATTTGTTATTGAGGATGATTCTGATTGAACATTTACTTTTCCTAATTATTGTAAAGTGAGTTTTCTTTACATAAATGTAAAACGCTTTAAAGGTGTTAAATCAGTCAGGACTCTCATATTTCCAAGGTCTAATTTAAATGATTTTGAAACTGCCGGTCTTGTAAAAGTTTCCATTTGACAAAAGTTGTAATCTATTTCAGCCAATCAGTTGAATGAACTAATAAAAAAGCGCGCCCTGTCAAAATTTTGTTGTTGTTATGTTTTTCGTGTATATTATTAATAAGTAATCATATGATTTTTTGTGCAATTTGGAATAAATAAGCACTTGTTAAGTTTTCAAAACCACAAAGTGTACTCGCCCTAAGGTTTTTGAAAAATTTACTCGTTCTTATTTATTCCAAATTGCACTTGAAATCATGTGATTACCTATACTTATTACACACTCAGGGATAGATATCCGTGTGATAAGCCAACGAAGAAAAACCATATCCGCGAAGTGAGCACGGCCGAAATATTTCTTCACGACAGAGGTCAATTCTCCGAGAGGAGTCTGGATCTAGAGCGCCAATTTAAGCAACGCGCGCGCAACCACGACGGACGCACGTAGGGTAAAAACGCGCGAAAACAAACTTTGAGAGCTTAGTCATAAACAAAATGATTGTAAAACTAGTTACACGAACTTGGATCAAAATTCAAGGTAAAGTTAATAATTTACTTTTTAAAGAAATTCATTGTCAATTTGTTTGGTGTTTGAAGATATAACTTTGATGAAAAAATTTCGCAGTTATGACAGACCAACAGGGAGTTTGTCGAGGGACAATATTTCTGGATTTTTTAACTAAGTAAGAACAAATTTTTTTTAAAATAAAAATGCAAGAAATATCACTATCATGTCAGCCAGAAAAATTCACTCCAACGGAGTTCTGGATAATTCCTCTGTTGCAATTTGGTATCAAATTATTTCTTAAATTTTTTTTGAAACGAACTTTGAAATAAGATTCTTTAAACATTGGTGATATATAGTCTTTTGTCTTTGTATATTGTTGCATCTGGCCTAAAATGGCAATTTGACTGGTATTTGGAATGATGTTGGATATGAAATTGACTTCACTATGTAAAAAAGAAAAGAAAACAAGAAGGTCAAGTCTAAGATGTTTAAGGGCCAATTGCTTTTAAAGACGTTTTGAAACTTTGCGGATTTCCAGTGTTATTTGGTGTAGGCCTGTTGTGGGATTATAAACGCGCTAACCTGGACGATGACATTGTATCTACGGAAGGGGTAAAAGGGGTTATTGCACTACATGCAAAATGTTTTCATACTCTGATTGCAATGCACATCGATCTTTTTAACATGACTCTGTTTTTTTTTCAAGGAATGGATGGCGTATGTCAATCTACCGTCCTCTTGGAATGCCAAGAATTCAGGCACTATTCAATTTTCTGACACAGGTCCACCGAGCGAAGTAGAAAATTTCGCTTATTGCAAGGTACAAAATAATTTTTACTAAGTTTCTAAAACAAAATGGTATTATGTATTAAAACTCTCTTCAATTTTATGTACAAAACAACATCTTTACATCTTTTGCGAGATCGCAAGGCATAACATTTAACTGTTTTAGTCTAGTAAAAGGAACATGGCAAGAATCTGGCCTCTGCTGCAAACTTGTTTATTGGTTTCCTGAGACTGTGCGATCTTGTACAAATTTCTCAACTTTCAGAAAGAAACTTAAAGAATCATGCAAGTGAGGGAAAGCAAACGACTCCCTAAATATTTTAAAACACTCTAGCCATAGTTTTTTCATTGTATATTAGAATAAATTTAGCGTATATTTCAATACTGTTTTTATATACTCGAATAATTTTTTTAAATATTTCTTAATGTTATATATCAAACTTGTAATTCTAATTTCAGTATTTATTGTTTAAAAAGTACAGATGAAAAGCTATCATGTAGAAAAGCTGGAAATAAATCGTTATCATCATCATCATCATCATCATAATTATTATCATTACTATTGAAACATTATTAATAGCTTATTAACCAAGTGAAAGGTTTTTATGGAAAGATATCAGACCAAGGTCTTGACAAAACTTGTAATTGTAAAAAAAGACAATGTCAGATAGCTCTATATGCATACAAAGTGAGCAAGTACTAGTTAGGTTGATTAATTGTTTATTATACAACTTTTACTTTTAGTAGTTTATCCCATACCTACTGTACCTCTACCAAAATAATCGGAAATATCCGACAGCTTTCCGAAACCATTCGAATAGTTTAAGAACTGTTTCTAATAAACTTTTGTTGTGTCATCCAACTCGATCAGCATGCACTATTTTTAGACGCTTTTTCTCTGCAGATATTTTGTACAAATAAAGAATGTTGTTGAATGTTTAAACATATTCTCAACTTCTTCAGAATTCTTTTTAATCGTTTTCTAAGAAAACGTTTCTATATCGTGTGTTCGTTTTTGGGAGTAATGTTGGCATAGTGGTCATAAGTCGTGCCTCCCATCTCTATGACCCGGGATCAATTCCTGGGCTCGTCACGTCGGCTGAGATTCGTCGATCTCAGTCTAACTCCGAGGGGTTTCTCCGGGTACTCCGATTTTCCTCCCTCAGTAAATTTGACTTTCACGCCAAGATCTTAGCCGTCGAGCGATTAAGTAATAGCCTCTGGCTAGGAAGAATCGGCAACCATTTCCTTCGCAATTGACGTTAAATAAAATAAAGTATTATAACAACCGGCTCATGTCAAGCAGTGAAAGCATTGAACATTGTTTTATTTACTGACAACTTATCTTTCATGGAATCTTTATATATTTTTCTACCATGCGTGCTTGTGTTGTTACATTGTTACTGATGAAATTTACTTTTTAAAATTATAACTTTTTGACTTCAGTGCTTCCATTTCAGTTTTTAGCTTTCCTTTTGACTTTGAAAGTCTTAAGCCATTACTGATCATCAATTCTAAACTGAATCGTTGTTCTGGAAATGACCTTCTAGCTAGGTTTGCTGCGCGGTAGGAAATGAGCTGTGACAATGATATGAGCAAACACTCATAAAATTACCATAGCCATCTCAAAATGCAAAAAAAAAATAAAATAAAAAACAATAGCATCATTCAAATATTTTTCTTTCTTACAGATAATAAACTTCTCAAATCCATTCTACCAGCCACCATCTATACTGTTTTCACCAACCCATGTGTTCAACAGAAGCGATCCCAATTCGCTTTCTGCAGATTGTAACGGAATAAACGTTTGGGCTGAGGTAGTTATGAATTACTATTATTACTATTACTATTATTAATATTATTACTAAACTTCTATGATTATTATCATCATTATCATTATTATTGTTAAAATTATATTAATACAGCTTTATAGATGCTGTTGCTGCATATTACGGTATTGTTTGTAATAGTATTGTCTTGTAGTATGTAGATTTATATATATGTACATATTAACCAATGGAAAACTCGATTGGTATAGAAAAAGGAAAACTAGCTTTATAATCACTGTAACATAATAACGCTGACAACACTGAACTGAGATAAATATCTGTACCTCTGGATTTGAACAAACAACATTTCTTCTGAGACTAGTATTTTTTTTTCAAAAGTGGAGAAGCGGAGTGGGTCAGGGAAACTATGGAAAGATATACAAATAATAAGATCGATTTTGATGATGTTTGACTTGGACTTCCCAATAGACGATCAAGAAAATAAGAACATGTTTTATTTTCATCTAAACAGGAAATGTTTTGATATTTTCAATATTCCATAGGAAATCACTCGGGCGAGTTTTCGTGTTTGTATGAAAGACATGTCAGGTCTCGATAGCAACCATGATCCAATCATGGCAGACTACCTTGTATTCGGAGGTGAGTGATGCACGTATATATGGTAGTTATTTCTATATTTAGTATTGTACTACGAACGGCGTGTTGCTGCTGCTATAGGACATGTTGGTGTGGCTGCTATAGGGCATGTTGCTGTTGCTATAGAGCATGTTGCTACTGCTTTAGGGTATGTTGTTGCCGCTATAGGGCATATTGGTGCTGTTATAGGGCATGTTGGTGCTGCTGTGAGGGCATGTTGCTGCTGCTATGTTGGTGTGGCTGTTATATGGCATGTTGGTACAGCTATTGGTCTTCCTGCTGCTACTGCTGTTATTGTTCCCGTACCATTCTCGTTCTGTTAATCAATCTGCTACGTAGTTAGCATTGTGGTCCCTGTTGGTGCAATATGCCTTTTGTATTCGGACGAGTTTGTCAAAAAGACGTAGCTACAGTTTGCTTATAAATCCATCTTTTCCAGCCTCAAAACTTGAATTTCAGTTGAAAGAACAAGTCGTTGCAAAGCTCAAAAAATTTGAAATTAATGTATATATTATTGTATGCTTTCTAGATATCGATCCATGCTTAAATAAGACCTGTGAATATTTTGGTAAATGCAAAGCTTTTTCGCGGGACGATGCACGCTGTGTTTGTGAGGAAAACTGCCCAACCTATGAAGATTTGGTGTGTGCTAGCAACGGAGTGACATATGATAACCTTTGTCTTTTGAAGAAAAAAATTTGTCGAACTCGAGGCAACTTCACTCACTACCATCCCGGTAGTTGTTCAGGTATGTAATAATAACTACCTTGCAGTTTTTCTTTTCAATGAAGTTGCATTTTGTTCATTTTTAAAACGCAAGATCAATTTCAAGTTTACTGATTTTGCCAGCAGTGTAAGTATTCAAATTCACATTTTTGTAACCAGATGATAGGCAGGAAAACACAAAAGAAGTTTACAACCTATTTACATGAATCAGCGCCCACATTTTGGAATACTCTCTTACATAATTTTAGGAAATTACTTAAAACACATTAGCTTTTAGTAATATAATGCATAAAAATGTTTTGGATAAGCGATATTATAATAATATACTTAGAGACGTATGGTGTTTAAGTACTTAATGCTGCTATTATTAGTTTTTATCTTATCTCAATTTTTAATTTATTCTACATTTCATTTATAAACTTGGATGATTATATTTCAGCAATAGTTTTATATGTTCTATCAATCTATAAAATGCGTATCATATTATTCTTATGCTATCTTGCGCATATTGTTATAACCATTAACATTCTTACCTTCTGGTTCACATCCAGGCTGATATGATATTCATGCCTGGCCCGTATAGCGGATGCCCGACCGATGCGCCTTCAATTCGCATGCTTTCGGTCCGACCTCGAAAAGCCGCGTCCTAGGAGCTCAGTCCCAAAACTGCATGCACATTTATTGTTATTATAATTATCGTTACATTCATCCACTCTACATCTACGCTAACAAACAATCAATTTCTACCTACACCATAACGCGAAAAACAGGTTCACTATTTTCTACTGTAGTCCGGGTAAGCCCACTATCAACGTGGCCATAATGCCCAATAAAGCGCTTCGAGTTAGCGACTAATACGCTTGCGCTATCTATACTAGAGTACATCTTTGTAGCCATAGTACCCAATATAGTGGCTTCAAGTTAGCTACTAGCTATATCACGTTTGTGCTATCTATACTTGAGTTTATCTCTATAGCCATAGTACCCAATATTGTGGCTTCAAGTTAGCTACTAACACGTTTGTGCTATCTATACTTCAGTTTATCTTTATAGCCATAGTACCCAATGTAGTGGCTTTAAGTTAGCTACTCTCACGTTTGTGCTATCTATACTTGAGTTCATCTTTATAGCCATAGTACCCAATATGGTGGCTTCAAGTTAGCTACTAG
>JAOTRI020138021.1:0-10922 GCA_028564885.2 Zoanthus sanctaehelenae
AGGGATGGGGGAAGGGGGGGGGGGTGAGGGCTCTCTAAGAATTAGTTTTTGGCTGTGGGTGTGCCGCCCTAGGCTCCATCAAACCCTTACCCTATATAACTCAGACCTATAGAGTGATGTATGTTTCACTATATGTATTGAAAAATACTTAGTTTAGCTTAATTGTATATCATAGAGTAAGAAAATAAGAACATCGGGTCTGAGCATGCGCACAATTTAAGCGACTCATTTCTTTTGAAGAGCGGACATGGTTGGAGCAGTTATAGTTGGTAAGATCTCTGCTTTTCAACCACAGGGTCCCCAGTTCGATCCAGACAGTTGGCCGAGATTCTTTTCCGCCTAGAGCCAACTCAGCTTTCCACCCTTCCGGGGTAGGTAAATGCGTACCAGCCCGTGGCGCTGGTACTCCCCCGGACGGGACACTAATCCATTCGTAGGTTAGCTCCCAGCAGACGTCGGTCGATACAATGGGCCACTAGGCTCGTTAAAAGGATTTAACTTATAGCATTATCTTTTGAAAAAACTTAAACAGTATTTATAGCTAAAGAAAAGCTCCATGAACCCTGTATTTACCAAGCATTGTAAGTAGTACGCCGTACTAAAACAGCTGCAATATACATCAGTCATCATGTTAACCGTTTATTGAGAACAGTAAAAAATAAAAAATAGGAAAAGTTTATTTGTTTCAATTTCTGCTAATTGCACAGGAGAACAGTTGCTCACAGCCAGCTGCAGGTAAACAAAACAATGTTTTCATGCGATACTGAAATAAATACACTGGGCATTCAGTTCTTTGTTTTCTTAAACGTCTTACTAGAGACAACTTTTATATATGCCTATGGGGAGAAAGTAAAATGTCCGGCTAGAAACTCTTTTTGTGCACGGGAAGACCCGTGTAAGAGTTTACGGAATTTGTTTCCACAGCCGAAAAAGTCCTGGTTACGGCCAACTGCAATTTAAGAATAAGAATATCTAAAATTTTAGGTTGTTGAAAGTTATTAGTTTATTAATTTACTTTAATAATATCTGAAGTACTATAAGTCATGAAAAACCACGTGTTAGATAAATTGCAAAACGGAGGTAGTGATAAAATTGATGATACGAAATGTTATAAAGCATTTTTTTTAAAAAAAAATAGATCACCAAAGAGCGAATCAGCGTGTTTTATTCAAAATCGAATTAAGCAAACAAATAGCTTGCAATTAAATAGGTTTCAAATTTCAAAAAATAGAAATGACTAAAATCAAGTGCTAAAACATTTTGGTTGTACCTTTAGCTTAAAAAACAGTTTAACCTTGGCCTCATGTGAGTTTAAAAGTTTAAAAATTTGCTCAAACAAAGCTGGCACGAGCTCGGACAAAGTGCTAAAACACAATGGCTAGTTATATATATACATGTATATATTCTTTATTGTTTCATTAAAACCAGCTGGAAATAACTGTTGTGTTTTGAACTTCAGCCAGTCCAAACAAAAAGCAATCCAAGTAGAAGTTGTGTCACTCCTGTACGCTGACAACTGACTCAAGTGATCACTGATGTCTCTCCGTTCTTAGTGATTTTCTCATAAATGAATTCAATCGTAATATCATTAGAAAACAAAAATAGGTGTTTTAAATCGCTTCTTTGAGCGAACAGTATAAAGATACACAATCGATTACTGGTTTACACAAACCTTATACTCAAATGAGATTCTATTGCCGCGTAACACGAAACAAAAAGATTGCTTCGCATAGTACGAAAAGGGTCTTATTTTTCGCTAATCAATTCCGCGTAGCATCTACTTCCATAAAGTCATATATAAAAGCTATCATCATTATCCTTGTATTTCTTTACAAGCACTATTCTATATCATTAAAATATCGGTAAAATACTTTTTTGTTTAAGTCATCACTCGTATAATACGAACTGCTACTTTTGGATGTTTTTTTAACTCAGTCTGTACGTTGGTGACATGGCAACTGGCGTTTTATCTTGATGGAAATCTTTTTTAATGAAGATACGCAAATAATCAGTGACAGAAATCGACAGGGGGAATAACAATTTACTCTTTGCGTGGGTTCGTTAATCACAAAGAGAAATCAAACGAGAAAAACAGCTCAAAATTTAAAACTAAACTGGCAGTTTCTAGTATTTCATTTAGATAATTTATGTCGTAAATCTATCGAAGTCAAACTTTTAGAAAGCCTATTTAGCTCCTCCCATTCTTTTGTGTTTTTCAGAAACTGAAAAACGTTTTGATCTTCACCAAGTTTTCTGTTTCGGTAGAAAAGCTTTTTTAAAAAATTAACTATCTTTTTATCATACTGCGATTGCCCATACGGCTATATTTTATCAACATGCTAAGAGTAAGTCTGTAAGAACATAGAAAGTCAAGGCTGATGAAAAACGAAGATCACTCTTCAGTAAATACTGACTTTCCAAAGAATAGAATGTAAACAGCTTTTCTTTTTGGCTGTTCAATGAATAATGTTTGTCATTGACATTGGCAATGCCAATAATAGACACACTCGCAATGGTTTTGCAAGTATAATTTCAGTGCAGTGTACAGATCAAATCAAATGTCATAACTAGTAACGGCAAACTCGATCCTCAAATACAAACGTTTGAATTTTAAAAGATTCAAAATAATAAATGTAATAGACTGTTTTAACAATAAAATTCTATATCTGTTCGATAAAAACCATAAATCTATAAGATGAAAGGTAGAAATTCATGCCAAATAAAAAACTCCGTTTTCTAATTTATAAGCGACTGCATGTATTGGCTTATTGCTTTTAAGAAAGTCGCCATCAATACTATATAAATTTCATTTCCCAACCCCCTTATCTGGCTCGCAGTTGATATTAAAAAATTTCTATATATTTTTTAAAGATATTTGTATTAATTCTTCTGTAATGAAAATTGAAATAAACTTGTTTTAGAAGTTTGCAAAGATATTTCTCTGCTACACGATTATTTTAAATTCAAAATTGAAGAACTTATTTATTTACCGTTTAGAAAATTTTTAATGAGAAAACAAAATTTTTCATTTGGCTTCAACATTTTTAATAGATATTTTTAAGATACAGAACGATCTACTCAGTCATTCTCCGTTATGAATGTTTTTGGAATATATTATTATTAGGAGCATTTATTGCAAAAATCCTGAAAATATCCGAGAACATTCATACAGCTTCAGATCAGACTTTCTCACTGAACAGAGTGTATATACATTTTTTATATAGTTACTATATTCATTGCCCAGTAGATTATCACCGTTGCTAACTTGGATTATTACAGCATTGTTTTACCATTGACGCCCTCATTGGGTGACTTATGCTATATACTATAGACTATTTTAATTTAATAAAAAACATTTAATTTGTTAAGACCGAGGCTGTTTGTTCTTTTTTAGCGATTTATGACTGAAAATAGCCTGCGAAGCAGCCGGCTCCAAGCTCAGGCTAGACTGAACTGAAATATTCTAACGAAATTTTCGGGATTGTCGGTGACATGGAATTTATGTTTTTAAAATGACAGTCGGATGGTATCGAAGAGATTCAATTTAATCAAGTTATAAATCTTTATTAGAGTGTAATAACAACACATGTAATCAGTAATTTTTTTTTGAACATGCAAAATTTTATCCTTATTAACAAATTTTGAGCCTCAGGCTCCGCATTATTTTGAAAATATTAGTAAAGTTTCCCCAATTTCAGACTTAAAATAGTCTTATGAATTATTTTCTTAATCAAAAAAAGACTGTACTACGCCATTTTCTCAAATCCAGTTTAGCCTTAGGAGTTAGGGATAACACAAACACTTTTTCATCAATTGTATTGTGAAAGTAACTAGAAAATTTGTTTTTATTTTCAAAAATATAAGTTTGTATCTTTGTTAATTATTTTAAAAAAAGTTTATTTGTAACAACTGAACAGGACGCGACGATACCCCTCTGGCAATTACAATGCATTCTCTTTTTCTGTAAAGCAAATCGTATAGTACAGTATTTGAAAACCCATAATTTCATTTATCAAATGTCAGCATGAAAGTCCCTAGCCCCAGGCAAAACGGAGTTCTTATCTGTGAAAGTCGTTCTAAATACCTATTTCCGTTCCTTCCTTTGAAGACGGAAATAGATTTTTTGTTGATTTCATGCACAATAGCTACCGTATTATAGAACGAATTAAAAAAATATATACAAGACCTTCTTTAGAACAGGATAAAAAGTTTAAAAGCACAACGAAATACTCTTTGAGATAAAGAAAAAACACCTGGGAGACCAACAACCGCAAAAGAGAATAACTTATTAATCATGGTAATGCCAACAGAAGTCTCCGAGACTAAACAAATTACAAACGAGATAAGCCAAAATTATGGAACTTGATGCTAATTACGTACAGTTCGGTAGAAAATGTTTGGCAAAGGTAATTAATGTTGTGAACTTTTATAAACCATCGGCACACATCAAAAATAAAGTGGTTGTTTTTACAAAATTACACCTTCTAAACGGCTTTTTTGAATTTTCTTTTCTGGCATAATATGCTGTTTTGAAAATAAGCGCAGTTTGTGTTCCTTTAAACTGATACAAAGTGAAAACAACTTTTTTATATTCACCGGCCACGAACGGATTCTCCTCATTTCTATTGAAACAAAAATTGTTCAAAGTTATCACCCGTTTTTCAGAAAAGCATAAAATGTAAGCGTAAAACCTAAATTTGACGATCTTCGATATATCAAAATGAATTTCTCAGCCCGCCCCCCGCCCCCCCAAAGTAAGTGAAAGAACCTCGATATGACGAGTGTATTTCCTTGGCCTCTTGGTTCTCCTTGTAGTTGTAAACCAATTTGAATTTATTCCACACCTGAAGGAGGCTAGTTTGGCTAGCCGAAATATAGTATTAATTTTTTATTTACAAACATCGTGTTGACTCATTTTATTTGTCTCTTTAGTAGTTTTTCTAAGAATATCGTCAACAAGAGCTTTACTCCGCGTTAGTAGTTTACACTTACAGTTTTGCATGGGATATATATTTTCATATTCCTTGTAGTGGTAGGTTGAAAAAACAATAAGCCTCCACACGCTTCTTTTTATAAGAACGATAAGGCTCAAAAAACCGGCACAGACCAAGGCTGAAAAAAAGTGAAAAGGTTTCTGTTCAGTGAAACTTTCTGGAATCTCGTAAATTCGTTAGGCAATAAATTATTGATATCTGCCGCCTGTGTGGGCGACGACTGTACGCGACAGAGAAGAAAATGCACAATGATCATAAATCTTGGAAAATGTTCGGGACTCTCCTTTAGAATAAAATACAAGCGATCAGGATTGTTTTTCGATGAGATTTTGTTGTTTTGAGCTTACATCATATTTCAGCTGAACCGCTCGCATAAATATAGTTAAAATCAAATTGAGCTATTAAATGGCAAAGCAGTTGAGCCTCGGAAAAATTAAAATACCTACTCGGCTACTGCTTCTTATAAAGAAAGCTTAAGTGTAGTGATAGTAATACTAATAGTAAATTCAAAGGCTGATGTCAAAAGAAACCGACAGATATAATATAAACGTCCTCGCAGCTGTTTGCGTTGTAGATAACCATTGGTAGGTTTTTCATACCTACGTCCGCGTGTTTTTATTGAAGTTTAGTTTAGTCCTTTCATTCCGAAAATATCTTCCTAATAGCCAAAACGTACCATGTTGTGTTGTGATGGGCGGGAAGGTGTTAATTGTGGCGGGAAAAACGTGAAAAGCCAGAAGATCCGATTGAGAGCCATTTGCAAAAACAGAGAAGACATCTTTTGGTCGGTAAAAAATTGTTGATTTATATTACACGTCTATTCCCCAGGCTAAAGTTGAAAGATAAGACCGCATTGAAATTACCGTCTTGTAGACAGATGCGCGCGATGAAGTGATACATCCAGTTGGACTCACCACTTAATTGCTGTCACGTGAGGTCAAGTCGCATCGGTCATACTTTCAAATGCTTGCTTTTCAAACAAAAAAAATCCTTTGGCTGTACCGTAAAAAAATGTACTATTTTGTTCATCAAGCAAAACTAGTTGAATTTATTTTTTATTAACTTTTAGAAAGAGATTCTACATGTGGCAAGAGTAAATCATTTTTTCCAGAAATGTTTTAAAAATTAAAAGAACCAATTTTAAAAATATAACGACGGAGAAGATCTATCTACTTTTAGAAAAACTTAAATTTGCGCAGTACTGAATAAAGTTTGTGGATATTTAGCAGTGCGGTTTTGTGCAGTTGTGTACCGAACTTCGTAAAATGCAAATTTTTTGAACATAAAAACAACACTGAATTGAAGGGGATCTTCGTCAAGATGACATGTGTTACAAGGGCATTAAAATATCCTTGGTAATGGTTCGTCTGACACGTATCCATGATCAGGGCTTGTCAATGTCAGGGATGACATTGTGTTTTGAAAAAGTAAACTCTGGTTTATTTGTGGCCGTGAAGTCCCAAAATTAGCTAACCTTACTATCAGATAACGAAAATACTGACAAATTCTAAAAGAAAAAAGTAAAACACTTGAAAGCAATTTGAATAAGACAACTCAAGGAACAAAGGCCCCAGAACAATGAATTACGAAAGCCTTCCCTCGGTTTTGAGGAGTCAATTGCAGTGGCCACGTGCCCTTCTTTCTTATCTGTTGGTAGTCCAATATTACCTCACGTATTGAATATGAGCCGGAACCTTTTCAAAGACTTTTCATGGTCGATGTTTTTATTTTGGGGAGGGTATTTCAAAGGATTTTGCAGACCGGAAGCAGCAGCTGATATTAATCGTTTCCGTTGTGCGCAGAATCAGAATGTTGACCAGCGGCTTAGAAATTTCAATTTTTCGTTGATTGCCATAGACGCAAACGTTAGTATGGGTAGGGTTGAAATTGGGTTAAAGAACTTCTCTCAAGAAACACATTGAAGCCATGAATACTCACATTTGTAAATTAATTGTTTGTGGTCTTTGCTTGTTGATGGTACAAGGAGACAAAAGTAAGTACTTTTAGTTAGAGTAAGTAACTCTGAGACTGCTTCATGCACAGCTCAGCTGAAGGACCCAAACAAGGGAAGTAATCCTTGCAGTAGTGCTTTCTGATTAGTTCACAAGTAGACTTTCCCTTTCGGTATAGATATTGTTTTATTGAAAGAGAAAGGGGTTTGATATCTGAGATATTAGTTATGTGTTAAAACAAAAGCTTCAATGATGGCTAAAATCTTTCATTTTGTACGTGTTGCTTGTCATAGTGGCGTTTCTGTAATGAAGCAGTGGCGAGCACTTGTGTAAAGTTCTCGTATAAAATATTTACTTTCTGGTTACAAGTTTGAGGTGCGGCTTTGCAAGGATTTTGTCTACTTTTTTGTGGCTTATGCGAGGCGAAAGGTTCAGAGAGATTTGAAAGGCGATGTATTTTTCTTGACAACGAGACAGTATAATTATTTCGTTTACGAGATAAGCTGACACAATAGATATTTTTCTTTTACAACCAGTTTTTTCTGAATGGTATCAAATAAGTAAGAGATTTTGAATTTATCATTGTAGTTTCACAGCTTGTGACTTTTTTACTCTTTAAAAAGTTTATTTAATCAAAGTAGTTTAAACATTGGGTTTACAAGGAAATGTTGAATAAACGGATCTTACTTTGGCGACGGCACCTCGCGGTGGTGTGTGAAGGACCCAAATGTCAAATCTTGCCGAAAGAAGCTATCTGTCAACCACGCAGCTGTCAAAGTAGAAATTGATATTGACATTGGAAATCAACACAAGATGAAGACACTCGTCATATTCAAAACAACTTTAGAAATGCACGAGTTTTTAAAAGAATTGAAAATCTCGAACCTTTTCAATTTTTGTCATTAGCCATGCTCAAAAAATATGCAAATGTTACATGAACCTCAAAAGATTCTGTTTGAGACTTGCTTTAAAAGGATTAGCGGCTTAAAACTTGTTTATATACTTTTCACTTCCTTACTAGTTCGGAAACATTATCTCAATATATTTTTTCTCATCAATTCTTTTGTTTTATTCGATAATGTTTGTAAACGGCATCAAAGTGCCTTTGGCATTTTTATAATCTGTGAAATTTTTCTCAAGTTATAATTATACGAGTTTGGCTTCAATAAAGTTGATAATAACGCGATTTTTTGGGTATGTGGAGTATTTTTTAATTGTTTGTGACTGTTGGAACATCGTTTTACTTCCACAAAAGAATGCTTTTTGTTAGTTCTAAAATAACAAGAAAAAATAAACTGTTTTTCAAACATTATAAATATTTCTTACTACTAGTTTTGTTTCTTACTTTTGGATAACAATCTAAAATAAACCATAGAAGAAAATTACGACCTTTATAGCTCTGCATCACGAGGAAATGGCCTGAACATAAACCAATAATATTTAAATTTAAAAACAAAATTAAACGAATGAGTTTATCATTTTAATGATTCTGTATATATGTGCAAATAACAAATTTAATACGAAGGGAGTTTCAAGCATAGAGTGATAGATTACTGGTAGACATTGGGTTAAATGAAGTTGTAAAATCCAAAGAAATAATATCTCTAAATGAAATACTACTTTTGTCATGCAAAAATGTGTTTTCACAATGACAATAAATTAATGACAACATGTCTTTGATCAAAATAATTAACATTGTCAATATGAATATTATTTATACATATAATTATGGAAAATAAGGTACAGTCATGTTTATATGGTAAACTATCAGCAGTTTAGTTAGGCTAGTTGTTTTAGCTGTTAGCTTTCTTCGTTATTTTTTTGTTGTTCAAAAGATATTGACTTTGTTCTTTGACAAAGTACTTGACACTGTCACTTGTAGTTTTTCACAAAAGCCTGTCTAATTCATTATACTATTTATAGTATTTCAGGCTGCCGTTATCTAATATCCTTCTCCCTTGTGTTTTTATTGTATGCTTACAAAATTAAACCTGTTCGTTAACGTTAGTTTTTTGTTGTAAAAATATATTTTGAATATGAAAGAATTTAAGCTTATATTATGAAATTGTTTTTTCTAAATTTGTTAGGACAAAAAATGTATTATTAGAAGTCATTTACTGTTCATACATAAATCTGTATTTTAAGTTCCTTAAGAAGCATAAGGTATTTGAATACCAAAAGTTAGCAGATTAGAAGTATATTTTTAAATGTTAGTCGTGTAGAAAAAAGATGGACTCTGGAATGAAAATATTGCAATATTGGACTCAGAAATTTATACTGCAGTGTAAACAAAGTGACTTTATTAAGTTTATAAGCAATTTAAGCAATTGTGAAATATTCAAAGCCAAGAAACGACTTTGCATTTGCACAATATTGTGTATAGCCATCGTAAAAATAAGACAATTATTCAGCATTAATTGCTCTGTAAATATTTGCGATACCCAGGTTTTTCAATAAGGTTTTGAGAAAATGAAGAAGGAAGTGATATTTTTTCTAAATTTGTTTGGACAAAAAAAATGGATTATCAGAACTCATTTACTGTTTATACATAAATCTGTATTATTTTTAAGTTCATTAAGAAGCGTAAGATATTTGAATATCAAAAGTTAGTAGATTAGAAGTGCATTTTTAAATGTGTAGTTGTGTAGAAAAAGATGGACTATGAAAGAGAAATATTGCAATATTGGACTCATTGAAATTTATACTGCAGTGTAAACAAAGTGAATTTATAAGCAATTTAAGCAATTGTAAAATATTCAAAGCCAAAAAACGATTTTGTTTCTTTTTTTGCATTTGCACAATGGTGTACAGCTATCATAAAAATAAGAGAATTATTCAGCATTAATTGCTCTGTAAATATTTGTGATACCCAGGTTTTTCACTAAGGTTTTAAGAAAATGAAGAAGGAGCTGATGATTTTTATTCTATTGGCATTGTCAAAGTAATTGTCTATGAGAGCCATTCAAGGATAGTATTCAAGTGATAGACTGAAATCTTGAGTGCTAATAAGGATTTTTTAGTCTGTCAAAGGTGCAATAAGAACTGTATAGAAACTTAAGCCAGTGGGAATGAACTAAAGATGTATGTAGCATTAGGCAGCGTGGTTCCTTAGCAAATTGGAATAGTGTGGCAGAGTTGTGTTTTCTGTCAGACTGTGAAGAGGTATTAAAGGAAATACAAATGTTCTTATGTTCATTTGTGAGGTTTATGTTTTCTCATAATAGGCCCTTTGCAGTTATGTGACCACACCCGCCCTAAATTAGTTAGGTATGACGAAATGATGTTCAAAAATGGAAAGAGCAGGTTAAAATGAGTTAGCAGGCATAGTTTCAAGTCTCAACGTTAAGTACTTTAATAAAGACAGCAAATCTAAAATCAATCTTTTTTTATGGAAATGTATGTACGTGACAATGATACTGGAAAGCAAGCCTTGCTCTCCAACATACAAATCTTTAGAAAATATCCTGTTTTCTTCTGGTTGCCATTTTTTACATATTTGAAGTAAAGAGCTGAAACTTAAATTCCATTTTATTAATGTCAACCTTTTCTTTCCATTTCTGGATGCCATTCAGTCGTAGCTAATTGATTTAGGTAGCTGCGGTAATGTGACTCCCAACCGCAAAGAGCTTATTACCTTTCCAAGTTTGGCTTGGTAAATTGGAGTCATGTGGCAGAATCATCTCTGAAAAGTTCGTTGAGGTTAAGAAACAAAAATATTATTTTCATATTCATTTGTGAAGCATTTTATAATCTCTATCTAACCTTAATAATTTCATTTACATTTATATCCATGATTTCATTATGACATAAATGCGGTTTTAAATAATCTTCAAAATGTGTTATATTTTTGTCATGCTTGTTGGTACTTCGTGATACTAAGCTACTACTAGATCTATGTTTATATATGTTGTAGATAATTTTTTGTCTCAGTTAATTTTGTTTTCTAACTAGTTAATTTTTTTTAACTAGTTAATTA
>JAOTRI020138032.1:0-10922 GCA_028564885.2 Zoanthus sanctaehelenae
TAACGTCCTTATCCGAGAAGAAGCGAAAGTCTAACCATTTGCAGATGTTAGAGCAAAGGCAGCACTTTCTCCTCAATCGTTTTAAGACCCTAAGTGTTGGTCCGGCTGGGAATCGAACACGAGCCTCCCGCACAGCAGACTGGCGCCTAACCAACTAGGCTAACCAGTTATAGATTATTATTTTCCGTGACGGAGCGAGTTTTTACAACTCAATTATTTTCCTTGAAAATGATTCGAGAACAGCCAAAGATATTGCTCTCATTATTTTTGTGCTTCACAATGCAATAAATATCCTGACAAATGTAAACCCACTTACCTTTAAAGTATTTTATAAATATTATTGAAAAACATTTTTACAAGTTTTCAAATATAAAAAGAAAGCAGCAGCAATCATTTAGTATCAACTACATAAATCGTTAAGCAGAAATATCCTAATGAATTTACTTCTGTCACTCTTTCGCCCGAAAAAAAACCGCCGCCTGGTTAGCCCAGTTGGGAAGACGCCAGTCTGCTGTGCGGATTCGATTCCCGGCCGGACCAACACTCAGGGTCTTAAAATATTAATAATTGAAAAGAAAGTGCTGCCTTTGATCTAACATCCGCAAATGGCTAGACTTTCACGTCTTCTCGGATAAAGGCGTTAAACCGTAGATTCCACAAAACTCCGATTAACTTAATCCAGGACTAAAATAAAATTAAGAGACTCATTTTTTTATAAGTAGAGCTTTGTGATGCTTACAAACTTCTGCTCGGTTTTACCAATAAAAAACTTGTTAAATCCGAAATTCCAGGCCAGAGCAAGCTATAGAAGGAAGGAAACAGAAACACTGATTAAAAAATTAATCCTGGATTAGCACTAATCAGGTTTTGAGAAACCGGGCTCAGACGTATGGACCAGACGATATAGTGCATCGCACTACGAGACAACAACGTGCTGAAATCTTAGAACGAATTGCATTTTTGATTTACACCAGCAAATGCATTAGTTGTCCAATGTATCATCTTTTAGATATTGCTAGACGTTAAATACACCAAAAATAGCGTGAGTACATACTTGGGCAGATATCCGCATTGCACAGCTGCGACTCCTTCATTTCCTGTTGGCATGATATGTTGCTAAACGTGGGCGGGCTACACTGCCTTTCTCGAGTCTGGACTCCCCCTCCACAAGACTTTGTGCAATCTGTCCACCGTGTCCATCTACCGCATGAACAGTTAGCTGCATAGTGAGAACAAGAGAATGTTCGTGAAACCTAAAACAATAACATTTTACCGTGCAAGTTATAGTTGCAGCTCTTAACTAAAAGTTCATTGCTACTATTCTCTAAGTCACCGACATTACAAAACGTAAAATTGCGCAGGAATGCATGAATAAACAAAAAGGGTTAGAATTGCTGATCAATTATGTATAGGTAATCATACGGTTTCGAGTTCAATTTGAATTTAATTTGCTTTTGGTTTTTGGGTTTGCTTTTAGGACAGGTGTGGAGCTCAGAAAATCAACTCAAGGCAGACTCCATCGCCAGCCATTTTAAATTTAAAATTATTTTTGTTAGAAACTCGAACATGTTAGAACATGCTGCTACGATTTGATGGGCTTATTCACATTTTTTTGTTTTTTAACCATTCGAAAAACATTTCTAATATGCACTCGTGTAACACATTTTGCACTCGTATTACAGAAGAGCTGCACTTCTTTCTCAGCCAATCAGAATCGAGTAATTTTATTGTTTATATTATTAGTTCTGTAACAAGGATGTGACGTAGCCTATGTAGTTCTCACTCGAATAATACTTTTACACAGTAAAATATGCTACTAAAGGGCAACGAAAATTGTATACATGTAGTATATATGTGAAAAAAAATACTATTAAAATCCATTTCGGATTTAAAACAAAAATTAAGTTTGTAAAGGGCGGAAGACTCCTTCACATGGCTAACAATATTGTGCATGGAACCGGAAATTGTTTATCTTAAAACAAGCAAAACTTCGCAATTACGTATAAATAAATACATTACAACAGTGAGAAAACGATCCTAGTAAATATTTCATGCAGCAAAGAACTATGGCAAATTTAATCATATTTAATAATATTTTCATTTGGATAATAAACCAATCATTTTGTACCTCTACACTCGATCAGCTCGCAGCTCTTCCTCTCCTGGCCGGGTCCCAGTGCGCTACAGTCCTTTCCTCCGTAGGATGGCTGGGGGTTGGTACAGAATCTTGTTCGCTTGACAATCCCAACACCACACGTGACTGAACATGGGCTCCACAAGGACCACTCGCTGTAGTTGCCATGCACTAAAATCAAATATCAACCATTCGCCGTCTAAGAGTTTGCTTTTCCTTTTTAACCAAAATATCTCGCATCGTACCGACGAGTACAAATAAAAATGTCCTAATTATGCCGTAACATTTGGTTATAGTTTACATATGACGGTGAATAATTCTCAGTATGAAGTGGAATTTTACTCAATGTCAATGTATTTCACACTACTTACAATTGTGTGTATTGTTGCAGGTGTGACTTCTTGCTCTCTCTCACTAGTATTTTACACTACTTACAACTGTGTGTATTATTGGAGGTGTGACTTCTCGCTCGCTCTTACTAGTATTTTACACTACTTACAACTGTGTGTATTATTGGAGGTGTGACGTCTTGCTCTCTCTCACTAGTATTTTACACTACTTACAACTATGTGTATTGTTATAGGTGTGACTTCTAACTCTCTCTCACTAGTATTTTACACTACTTACAACTGTGTGTATTATTGGAGGTGTGACTTCTCTCTCTCTCACTAGTATTTTACACTACTTACAACTGTGTGTATTATTTGGAGGTGTGACTTTTCGCTATCTCTCACTAGTATTTTACACTACTTACAACTGTGTGTATTATTTGGAGGTGTGACTTCTCGCTCTCTCACACTAGTATTTTACACTACTTACAACTGTGTGTATTATTTGGAGGTGTGACTTCTTGCTCTCTCTCACTAGTATTTTACACTACTTACAACTGTGTGTATTATTTGGAGGTGTGACTTCTTGCTCTCTCCCACTAGTATTTTACACTACTTACAACTGTGTGTATTGTTGGAGATGTGACTTCTTGCTCTCTCTCACTAGTACTTTACACCTAGTAAAACGTACAACTGTGTGTATTGTTGGAGGTGTGACTTCTCGCTCGCTCTTACTAGTATTTTACACTACTTATAGCTGTGCGTATTATTGTTTACATTTCTAAAGAGGCCAACTCAAAGGTATTAAATACAGAAAGTTTCAAAGACTTGGATAAAATGTCTTTGAGATATAGCCGCCTAAATTTCCAGGTTTTGAGCTGACGACTGGCTAGCTCATTATGCATTCAAGGTACAAAGTTCTTCGTTTCTGTGACGTAATTTTCTTTGCAAACCTCGCTACATGAGAGAAAATATTAAGTTTTGTTCATATCTCAACTCTGATTCACGGCACGGAATTAAAACGGAAGCTGTTACTAGAAAATAAATATTTATCTCTACCGAATTTGTTAAGGAGTTATAAGACTTATAAGGTCCTGTTGCATTGTGCAATTTTGAGGGTAACATTGCTACATCACACACAATTAGCAAATAAACCTCAAGGGCAAATGGACTGCGTGCCAATAGTCCTTGAAGCCGTAGGTCGAACGGGCGATTCAAACTCATACTCCATGAGTCTGAGAGGTCTAACTGTTATAGTATAATCGTACTAATCGGTCAAAGAAGAATGTAATTAAAATGAGCTATTTAAACTTGTAGTCCATGAGTCTGAGAAGTCTAATTGTTATAGTATAAACCTACTAATCCGTCAAAAACGGATTTACCTATCAAATTATTGATGAAATCTTCTGATAGTGTTACAAAAGGGGACTTGTTACTATTTTGATCCGCCATCTTCTCTACAAGTATACTATCATAAATAGCCCTGTAGTAGAGTAGCCAATCAGAATTTAGGATGCGTATTAGACCGTTGGTAAGTTTATACTAATCTTCGTCATGTTCCACTTACCAGGGCAGACGGGCAAATAGCAAGCCTGAACCTCCAACTTGGGACCTAGGATACTGCAATCCGATCCCCCGAACTGGGGACTGGGGTTAGTACACGAACGCGACCTCAGCCTCTTTCCTTGGCCACAAGACTTGTCACACTCACTCCACAGGCTCCAGGCACCGTAATTGCCATTCACTGTTAGAAACAAAAATGTCTTTTAGTACATTTCTAGGAGTAGAGAACAATTCATGGCAAAAAGGTTTGACAAAGGAAAGTCTGAGTTTTAAACTATTCACTGGTGGCACTACTCTCTAAAAGGACTAATAATCAAACTAACATTTTATGGCCATAAGCTTTTCATACCTGAAATATACCCTCTGACGCACATCAGGAGTCAATTTAAAAACTATCCGTATTAGTTTCATTAGTGGTTATCACGATCTATTGCAACAAATAAATCATCTTTTAAGGCGTGTTCAGACGAAATAAAAACAAGTGCAAATGTAACTTGACGCAGACGCAGACGCAAGAAAAAGGAAATTTTTCTTTTTCTTGCCCACAGCTTGCGCTTGCGTTTGCTGTTGCTTCACAAATTTCCAAGTGTTACTGGGGATGACGCAAACACAGACACAGACGACTGCGTAGCTTGCATCACTTGCGTTGCTAGTGTGAGTGTCATTGCGCTTGCGTTTGCGTCTAAGCTTCCATTTGCGTCTCTAGTGTGAATACGACTTTAGTGTGAACATGCCATTACGACGTCGAAGGGATGGTGAATAAACATTAGATTAAATAAAAAAAGAATAAATTACGTCCATCATACTAATTTCATTTATTTACAAATACCCGTTACCATGCTTTCACTTTGAGTAAAACAGAAAATGTTAAAGTTTTGAGAAGACTGAGTTTTTACCGCGAAGTTAAAAATAAAGTTATGTTTGGTGAGCGTCGCGGTTATGCTAGCAGAGACTGGGTTTGTACCATGTTGTAAACAACAACCTTATGAATGAACACCGCCATTATAATAATAATAAATGCGACACCAATTACTATAACAGTATTCTCCCTAGTGACCCTCTAAAACTAATTATAATAAAATTTACAATGATATATAAAAATGCTTTAAAATTCTATAAACTAATTATACTATAACTTGCAATGATATTAAAACGCTTTAAAATTTTATTTACAATGATGTTAAGGTAGTGTAGCTAAATCCTTTTAAGACCAAATGACCCGTGGGGCCAGCGCTTTTCTCCGGTTTCTGTAGTGTTAAGCAGATGAGAGTCTTTGACTCCCCCTGGAAATGACACTAATCTATCGCAGGTTACCTCCCATCAGACGCTGCAACTCATTTACTAACCCCGGGAGGATGGAAAGTAAGCTGGCTTAGGCGGAAAAGAATGTCACACAAATATTCGAATTTCGGCAGAGTGCCGGGATCGAACTGGGGACTTTGCGGTTTAAAAGCAGAGATCTTTCTGCGCCTACCACGTCCGCCCTGTTAAGATAGTATAAGTTATAATTCCAAAAACATGAAAATAACTTTTTAACTTTAAAACTGTCAAGCGTATAATTTAGACAGTGATATCAACTCGAGTAGTCTTCGTTGAGCTAAAAAAGTTGAATCTAAGTTAAGAGTACTAAGATCTTTTATGTAAAAACAAAAAAATGTTCTTTACGTTGCTTCGACTCGGTTCTAAGTTTTGGTAAACGGTATGATGTATTAGCTCTTGTGGAATAATTGTGCTCAAAACGAAGTGTGTTTAAGCTTGTAATAAAAGTATTCGGGTGCTCTTGAATAAAATATTTTCTTTAAAAGAATTTTGATCATGACTATTTGATCAAAAGGCAGCCATTTGAACTTTTGAAAATTATCAAGAGATCGTGCATTCTGTGGACTGTCTAGAGTTAATCGTGCGCAGCGTTTTTGAAAATCATCAAAAGATCGTACATTCTGTGGACTGTTGAGAGTTAATCGTGTGCAGCGTGTTTGAAAATTATCAAAAGATCATGCATTCTGTGGACTGTCTAGAGTTAATCGTGCGCATCGTTTTTGAAAATTATCAAAAAATCGCGCATTCTGTGGACTGTCTAGAGTTTATCGTGCGCAGCGTTTTTGAAAATTATCAAAAGATCGCGCATTCTATGGACTGTCTAGAGTTAATCGTGCGCAGCTTTTTTGAAAACTATCAAAAGATCGTGCATTCTTTGGACTGTCTAGAGTTAATCGTGCGCAGTGTTTTTGAAGTTTAAACAGTTCCTCTAGGTTGGTTTGCCTGCAGTTGCTCCAAACAGTATACAACAATTAGTAAAGAGTGTTTTGATACATGCATTGTACATGTGCAATCATTATTTGATGAAAGGATATTGCCGAGTTTTTTCTAAAACTGCAATTCTTTGCAGCAATTTCCGGCGCAGTGTATCATTGAGCTCGTTCCAGGTGAGGTGACCATCAGTGATTATTCCGCCTGAGTTGGAACAGCCATGTAAACAATGGTTTTAAGAAGGATTGTCGAGGGTAAAATATTTAAGCCATTAAAAAGTGAATCCCTGAAAAATAACACTTTTTCCGATACGGCGCGCTCTAGCCAACTGAGTGAGTCAAAGCCAGGGCGCCCAATTATACAGTCAAAAGTTAAGAAACTAGTGCTACTTTAAATATTCCATTCAAACATGTTTGATTAATGTATTTTATCGACATTAATAATTATTTGCATCAAAATGTATAAAGTTTTCTTCTTTGATGCACAGTTCCAACGGCAATATGAAGTGCGCCTTCTTACCTGGACATGGTTCGTCATGGCATTGACCTGTTTCTGTGGCGGGACCAATCCCTGAACAATCTTTACCACTGTGCATAGGAGGGGGATTGATACATTTCCGAAAACGGTTTTTCACTCCACCCCCACACGTAACAGAACACGTGCTCCAGGACGACCAATCATTGTAGCCTCCGTCCACTAAAGAAATGATAGGCGCATGTAACAGCATGAATATATATGCAATTTAAAACTACTTGAAGTGAATTATCTTAGCCAGGCTACCGAATGAAGCAATGCTGAATTGTGTACTTTATAAGGGACGTTTATTATACAGCCATGTCTCAAAGGGTCTGGAAACAAACAAAGTCAAGAATTTGATTGACTAAAATCGACCTTGACAGCGGTCTAGATTTTCCCATCTAGACCGGCATCTAGACCGCGTAGGGAAGCAAATAAAATTATTTAAGTTTTTGTTCCTTTGCTTTCTTGTTTGGCCATATAATAAACATCTTATTAACCGAGTGGTCAGTCTGTATGGAAGAATCTTGACCTCAGTCGTTGGTACAGACCTCACTGCGTTCAGTCTGTACTGGCGACCTCGGTTATTTATCAAGGCCAGATTATTATTATCCTTTCGATTTTTATGGTTAAAAGCATATAAGTGGTCTATGGACCTGGTACAGAGAAGATTTCCATAAACCCGAGGTCCATGTTTTGTCCTTGCCCTGGAACTATCATTTTATAAAACTGTGCTATTTATGTTGTCATAACAGTTATCAACTGTATTTAAATTCGTTAGTATTTGTTTAGCTTATGAAAACTTTGTATATGCAGGGCTCATGATCTATGAGCACTTAGGAACATGTGTTATCTTTTTCAGGAAGTGAAAATGCAGTTAAAGGATGGTGCTGAAGAAATGTGGTTGATTCATTTTGATAATGGAGCTGTGAATAGTCTAGAGATGAGAAAACTCCCTGCTGTTATGCCTGATATGAATGTAAGTAGTCTGTTTACAATATATATACATATAGATGTAATGACATTATTTGTTGTTTTGTGGCTGTTCGTTTTATCTCGCTTAGTATCAGTTGTCACTGCTCTAGCTTCTAGAGATATCCTAATCTCGTTTCCAAGGTCTCTGACTTGTAGAAAAGAGAAATACTGTAAAGGAGGTTGGGAAGTGTGGGAGAAATGCAGAAGCAATGTTTCCTTTAATATAAGAATCATGCCCGGTATTTATGCGCGGAGACTATAATGTTCAAATCGACGTTTTGACCTAAGTCTTTCTTTTAAAAAGCTGTAATTAAATTGGCAGTTGGTACCGGGCATGATTTTTTTACTAAAGGAAGCGTTGCTTCTGCATTTCTCCTAAACCTCTTTCACAGTATTTCTCTGCTCTACAGGTCAGATAGACCCTACCCAAAGACAGCGGAACTGTTGCTATGCAAAGCGAGGTTCAAAGGTTTTGTCTTTGCTTGAGATATGTAATCTTTGGCTGCGCTGCATGTGCAAGAAAAAAAACTGATACGGAGCCTCATACTGCCCTAGACAATTCGCACCTAACTGGATCCTGATCCCCCCGTCTCCATTCCTTCCTTCCCACTTTGTTATATTTGACGAAATGATTGCTATTTGTTATTGTCCTAGGTAGGACACGTTGACTGTGGAACAGCCAGCAGTTTGTGTCACTCGCTTCACATTCACAAATACCCCGTAGCCGCCTTGTTCAAGACTGGTGGATCGTACGAGTTACATCATGGTAAGTGTCCATAGAAAACCAGAGATGTAAACTCATGCTTTGTAGGATTCAAATATATTTAGAGTATCGAGTTAAGCCCATTAAAACAAAAAGAAAGTGTCACGCCCAATGGACCCATAGTCCTGTTTATTTTTTGTTTTTTTTAAAAGAGCAACTTCATAATAGTAATGAGTCTCAAACTGGCCCAAAATTATGTAAGTATAATTTAAGAACAATCTCAGGCTGAGGTTGAAAAAAGTGAAATTGTTTCTATAGTTAAAACTTTACTAAATCTTGTACCTAATTTACTTTCGCAATGTTTCATATTTAGTATATCTACTATCGTCCGAAATGGTACACGTATGTTCATGTAAAATTACTGATAGTTCCTCAGACGATCAAGTCTGTTTTCAATGCCTTGAATTTTTCCTGCTTTCTTCTGCTTACATAAATAAGGGAAAATTGAGGTTGAAACAGCTCAAAAATAAGAACAATGAGCTTCGGCAAGATTTGCTTGTTTGTTTTTTCTAAAAAAGATTGTATTGATTGTCGTGTTTATACTATCGTTTCATTATTTATCCTCTTTGGAGCCACAAAACCTTTTGCATTGTTTTAGCCAACTATCTGTTATTTTCTTCCTTTTTTTCGTCCCAAAGTGAATCTCGGTTGCCCAACAATAACAATCTTGAATAAGAGCTCAAGTTTGACGATTAAAAAATAATTTATTCTAATTGATTTCTTTTGATCATTGAATTGCATTGCATTGCAGTGCTCGTCTCCCACTCGTTCATTGCTCTTAATTTAATAAAGGTTATAGATTTCCACTAAAACGGACACACATCACATTTCAAGATAGCAGCTCGAAAGAAATTTGCTTGGCGTGACGTGAACTATTTACGAGGATTATCAAATTTGAGTCGCTGATGTGGACGTAAGTTAAGATTATTATTATAAAACAACCGAGGTTCCAATATATTTTACACCAACTCCATTGTCTTTTTAAAAGCATGCAAAGTGTGTGATATTGTGTCTGTAGGTCGTTACACTGCGCACGATATTGCTGTGTTTGCCAAAGAAAGTGCAACATCGAAAGTGCAAACTCTTGGTCCAGAGGATTTTCCTAATCACGTCATCAAGCCCAACCATCCCTTCTTTGTGGATTTTTTTGCACCGGTAAGTATCTTGTTTACCGTCAGTGGAAAAGGCTACAAGGGCTTCGCACTGTTTTGTTTGTAACACCATTGAAAACTCATTTATAATGATGCGTCTTGTAGAGTTTGTCAGCCACCGGTTAAACCTGGATTTCCTTACATTTTTGGATTATTTTTTTCCGTTCAGGGTCTGCGATTGTTTGAAAATGAGAGGCTTTTTAAAAAGAATATTTAAGTTTTTTTTGTGTGGCGTTTACAATGTAATCCGCATTGTTTGTACACGACGTGCAGAAAGTTGAAAGCTACAACAGCATACTTACGGTATAACTTGAGTTGCATTTAAATCTTTTCATTCAATGCTTTTAAAACATTTTATACTCTTTAGTACCAGATCTAAAATTCGATCTATGATCGATATTCCCGTAGTTTTAAGATTTTGCTTATCTTTGGTGTTGTTGTGTCAATGCAGTGGTGCCCGCCGTGCATGCGGCTTCTGCCCGAGTACAGAAAAGCCGCCCGCTCGTTTGTGAATCGTGATATCGGATTTGGTACCGTGGACTGTACCGTGCACTCCAACCTATGTCATAAGGTTAGTAAATTTTTAAACATATACCTATTCATATGCTAGAATGGTGAAAAACAATCCTCGACTTGGTTTTTCAAAAAAACTGGCTTTTACAGCTCCGCAACTGTAAAGCAGAGTATTCACGACAAAGGTTGTTCACGTTAAATGTGATTTATTTTACCCCAATGTAAAGCATTGCGTGCGTATGATGTAATTATTGTGCAATGTTTACACAAAGTTTACATGGTTCATTTTAACCAGCACTTCTTTCCTGCTCCTTGGTTTTGTAAGATGATTATTGACAAAACACACTACTTCACTGCTGCTTTCTTGAAGATTTGGTGACTTTTTAGCTTGCTGTAAGTTGAAGCACGCTAACTTTGAAGTTATAAATTTTGTCATGAAATGGAGTACTACATTTTCTGCTTCTACTGAAACAGTTTGCGGATAGAAAAGTTTTATACCTTCGTGTAAAACAATTAGTGATATTAGTACTGACACCTAAATAAAGTCTTTATTATTTTTAGTTATTAATATTATTGTTATTATTATTAGTGATATTAGTACTGACACCTAAATAAAGTCTTTATTATTATTAGTTATTATTATTATTATTAGTAGTAGTAGTAGCAGCAGCAGCAGCAGCAGCAGTAGTAGTAGTAGTAGTAGTAGTAGTAGTAGTAGTACTAGTAGT
>JAOTRI020138043.1:0-10921 GCA_028564885.2 Zoanthus sanctaehelenae
GAACCCAGTTGAAAATAAAGCTTGTCACGGTCATCTAGATTAGGGTGATGTTGTAAGAGTCTAGCAACAGCACGTGTCAAAGCCAAGGCCAATTGTTCCAGGATGTTATAGCGTTCAGGTTGGGCGACGTCATTCACTTGAAGGAGGACGCGAGCCACACGTTCTTCTACACCCAAGTTACGGGAACGGCGGGTAGTGATGGGTTGGACATCAAAGCTGTATAGAGGCGGTAATGGTCCGATAGGAGCACGTCCTCCTTCTTGCGAGTTGTCATCATCATCATTGTTTATGGGATGTTCCCATTGGTCGTAGATTTGGTTGAGTTCGTCGTCACTTTGCGAGGACGAATCAGGAATGGGATCATGCTGACGTTCCCATTCTTCGTACAAGGCACACATTTCCTCATCGCCGAGGGAGGACTGGGGAGAGCTCATCATGAACAGTGTGATGAGCAGTCGGCCATAGATCAAAGTGAAGGAAGTTATTGAATAGAATGGGTGTTATGGAGATGACACGGTGGGGTTTGGTACCCACCTTTCCCGGATGTATGAATTTTTGGGGATGGGGGGTACACAGAAAAATGGCGACCGGGCATGTCTGTTTTCTGGGCGTGAGGGCTAGTAGGCCCAGTTAACCCAACAAAAATAAACGACACGCAAGACTAGAAAAGAAACAAACTTTATGATAAAAAAGGCACATGTTTATCAAACGTTGGAAAACAATGGGCATTTAGTCGCGTCATTCTTTTAAAAAACGTGGGAAGAGTCCAGTCTACAAAGAATAAAAGATTCACTTAGGAAATGAATGAACAGAAGTACTTTTTTATGTAGTATAAAAACATAAACAACACGCAAGACTAGAAAAGAGACCAAGTTTATGATCAAAAATGCAAATGTATATCAACATTCGAACTAAACAATCGGCATGACTTTCACTCTGTCAACACTTGGGAAGCGTCCAATATGCAAATTCATGAATGTTTTGTATTTCCGTATGGATCATTTTGTGTTTTTTAAAATTTCTGTATTGGGTAAACACATTGCGTTGAACATGTTAGTAGAAAACCTATTATATAAGAATTACTTTTTTATGTAGTAGAAAAAAACAACACGCAAGACTAGAAAAACGTTTATGATTAACATTATAACTTGAGGAAACAATTGAACAACTTTCACTCTGTCAACACTTGGGAAGCGTCCAATATGCAAATGCATGAATTTCCGTATGAATCATTTTTAAGATTTCCGTATTAAGTGAACAGAACACATTGCGTTTCAACATGTTAGGGTGTGAAAAAGGTTGGAAGTTGTGTCTGCTGCTTTTTATTTGCAGTAAGTTGTTTTATATTTTATTTTCAAATGGAATTCATATTTATTATACTTTATTATACTTATGTGCTATTTTTATATATTTTTTAAAGGTTTGTTCGCTTCATTTGGCGTTGCATGGTACAGGAGTTGTGACCAAAGAGCAGGCAATGCATATTTCGAGTGACATGTCAACAATATGGATTTCAATATTCATGTTGTCCAAAGATACCATCGCAATGTCTTTGTCATATTTTTTGTGCCTGGTAAAGGTGTTAAACCAAATTACTATGCCGCTTTTAGAAACCGTTTTTTTGCTTTTTATGAAGAAAGGAAATACTCTTTCTTGTTAACACTTGTGATCACCAACTTAACCGATTACGATTCAGAAACAACATTTGCTTTGTATGAACTCAAACCCCATAGCATAAGAACATATAAAAATTCTATTAGTATAAACAGCAGAACCCCCGGAAGAGCATACCCACCTGAAAATGTTACAGTAGAAGGGAAAACACCAACGTTTATCAAAATCTCCTGGAAGGCTCCACATCCCTGCACTGATCGGTATCAATGTTCATATCAATACTATTATGATGCTGTTATTAGATTTGGGAATGGAAGTGTATTGTTCAAAATGCAAACAATAATGAAAACGTTTGTCATGGACGTGAAGCCAAAAACGTATTATGAAATACTGGTCACTGCATTTAGAGAGTCTGGGAGGTATGATAAGCATGATCAATGGATTGGCAACTGTATGTTGTACAGTACGATTGTTATGGTCAGCATTACAACGTCAGGTGAGTTGACAGTGATGTCTAAGTATTGAAATCCGTGTGATGTGCTATAAAAACCTATGTTTGAAAACATATTTATTCTCTATTTCTTTATATTATTAGCTTCAGCGTCGAAACAAGTCAAGCCAACACCCAGAACTCACATCAACGTCCCAACGCAACATACAGGTAAAAAATGTGTGCAAAATACATGACTGAGAGGGATAAAAATTAAAAAAATGAATGAAAAGGATAAAGATAGAGTCACTACAGCACAATTCATGATATATGTGAGAATTATAATTATAATTCCAAGTGACAGTTTTATTTTCAGGTACTAAAGCGATTTGGAAGAACGGGTCTGTACCAAATCACTTGCAAGTCAACATGACCACGCCACGTACAGGTACTGTGCAAAGATTTACTGATGTATGGTAACCCATCGAATGAGAGGTAAGCATGATACATTACTAACCACCTTCTATTTAACATATTGTCTTGCAGGTACTGAGGCGAGTCCAAGTAACCTCGAAAAGTGGTATATTATAGTATCAGTCCTAGCAGTGATTTGTTTGGTTCATTTGAACGTCATCATGGTTCTGGTGTATATACAGAAACGATGTCGAAAAAAGAAGAACAACCCTGTGCCACTGTGTCATGCCCCAATCGTGACACAACAGATGCTTCAAACGCCAGAGACCATGGTGGTGGTACTGTTCGTGATGAGCATATGTACATGTCGTTGTTTCAGAGACGTCATGTGGATTATGACCCAGTATACTTATAAAAGACGGACTTACCCCAATAAGAAAAAAACGGGATGTTTCCAGTTGTTAAGAAAGAAATGTTGTGCTACTTTGCTAGTTCATTATGTGTTAAAGACAGCATAGAATTGAGTCATATGAACCTCTTTTATTTGATAAGATGTGTTTACATGCTATGTAGTATTCTTTTAACTAAATCAAAATGAAGTTTTTATATCTTCAATCCAACTTTGGCTTGCATGACTTTCTTGATAACATGTTCTGTCAGACTCTTTTTCCCTGGAAGACGTTCAATGCTTTTAATCATCTTACGGTCGGCTTGATGCTTTTCACGTAAGTTACGAGCTGACGTGTAATCGATGTCGTGTTGCTTTGCAAAACGGTCCAATCGACTCTTCCCTTTATCCCCACGTTTGAGTCGTTTTTCCAAATGGGTGCCTGGTCCCATAAATTGATATCCAGGAGGAAGAAATTCAATGCCTGTCTTGTTTAATACCTTTTGAATGTCGAACCCACGGCCCCTTTGACGGCGTTTCCGTCTTTGGCGTGTACGTTTTTTACGTTGTTGACGTCGCCTTTGTGAGGACATGATTATTTAAAACTCAACCATGAGCTACTACTTGTACCTTTTTTCTTGGGCACTGATTTAGAACGCGTTCTCGAACGGGTGACGGGTCTTTTTTGCCTTTAGAACCTGTTAAACCTTCCAATGCTCCTTCGAGTAAACTAGACTTTAAGGTTCGTTTAGGTGGTGGGACCTCTCCAGACGTCGTGGGTGTGTCGTGGGGCCGTCTAGGAGTAGTAGGTCGTTTAGGAGTGGTAGGTCGTGGAATGCGAGATGGAATGCGAGATGGACCTGGTCTTGTTCTTTCTTGGATGGTAGCTTGTCTTAATGGGGCACCTGGGGTGCGAGGAGTACGTTGGTGTGACATTTTTAGCAAGACGTTTTAACCATTTTTCAATATTGGTGCTCACAAGATCCTGCCCATCGTCTTCGTCCTCTTCACCACCACCAACACCCTCCCCAGCACTTGGGATTTGACGTAACTTTTTCGTAGCTTGACGCAATTGTTGAGAAATGGGTTTTGTAAAATGAACCTTCCAATCGTCACTTAAGTTGGGATCTTCTAAGATACGCTTCTTTTTTGCGGCCAGTTGACCCGCCTGGTTTAATAAGGCATTGCTCGTGAGCTCTTCCTTGTACTGTTGTACGTCGCCTTGAAATTCCATTTTAGGAATAATAATCATTTCATCCATGTTTATGAGAAGCTTTTAATAAGGTAGAACACAGCAACACACTTGATGTAATCCTTGCCAAAATCCCTTCCCTTTTTGTCTGAGCAAGATGTCACATCGTTGTTTCACAGATGCTTTGCGTTTGGACACGTCACGCAATGGGTCTTTATAGCGTCGTAACTTGGCCATGAGAGGCGGGTCCAAGGGTACATTATGCCTTAACGTATTGAGAACAATGTCACTGATGGCATTGATCTGATCTTTGTTTGCATGCTGTAAAAGCTGCTGACGTTGCTTGGGGAGACTATGGGCCTCTACTAGACTTTTAATAAAGGGGGCTTGACGTTCTATTCTAGCACTAGGGTAACTCATTCGTCGTCTTCTTGTCCTTGCAATAATCGTTGAATTAAATGGGATGCACCACCACTGATAGCCCCTGTGGCGGCGGCAATACCCCCTAATTTAGCTGCTTTTTTCAAGTTTTTCGTCGTGGCTATTATCTTAGCACTTTTTCCAAAGCCTCGAGCTCTGCGTTAGAATCCTGCCAATCCCGATCGACCACGTGCTCCTCGTGTCAAAGCTCCTAATTTAGGTCCAAAACTACGTAAGACACGTGGTAATGATTTGAGGAGAGCACCAAATCCTGCACCAATCTGTTGTTGTCTGTTGAGACGTTTGTGCTTTATACGCTTTTGTCATTTTCGAGATGTTTTTCGTCTTTTCATCGTCCTAAAAGCATAGGTAATAGACTAGCAAGAGCAATACCCAATCCAGCTCCGCGTCCACGTTGGCCTCGACGTTTAGGTCGATAACGACGCAAGCCTCTTCCGCGTTGTTTGGGTTTGTAACGACGCAATCCTCGTCCGCGTTGACGACCTCTTGTCGGCATGATAAATGTCCTTTGGATGTATGGGGCTCTTTATATATGTTTGTTACAGCCTGACCCCTATGAGACCTCCTATACTGTTGTTGAATAAATTCTTGCCTAACTTTTCAAAAAATCTCCCTGCATTGCCACCCCGTTGGGTATGAATGCCTCCTTTAGGCACATATCCGCCAATATACGACTGCCGGGTCATACCACGTCTCTTTCGTGAACCATACCGTCTTCTTGGGATATTCCTTCGTTTCCTGCGACGACGACGCGTTGCCATTGCGGTAATCTAAGTACGGGAGGGGCTATACCGTCTTTTATACCGTCCAGATAATCGTTTTGGGGTTGACCCAAATACCGCTGTTTAATGCTATCGGGAATTAAGGGCGCTAGATCTAACATCATGTGATGAGTCCACAATAATTCGTCTCGATGCTGGGTGGTTAAACATTTACCGTAGCTGGTGTAGGCCAGACGACTCATAGCTACTTTGGTATCATATTTACGAAATTCTAAAATACTTTTCACCATCATGGACGACCAACTCAAGGCTGCTAATACCCATACATTGGAAATCAAAGGGCCAATGACCGTGCCTGTACTCAATAAGATAAAGGACAGTATATTCAAAACGAGCCGAATATGGCGTAGACGAATGTAGTTTTCACGATGACACCAATAATAAAAATGACAGTTTCTCATGTCGAACGAGCTCGTCGTCTTCCTCTCCTCCTTCTTTTTGCCGTTCTGCACGTCTAGCTTGAGCTACCGTGCGTCCTCCAGATGTGCGTGTCGAGATACGACGGGTTTGGGGTGATCGATTATCTTTATACACGGTCGTAATAGTATTCGTATGCGTCACGCCATGAATATTACGTCCTTGTAAGCGTTGATCTTCGTCTTGACGCAATAAATCCAAGGTACGACGCAGTTCGGCATTGCTCTGAGGTCTTGGTAAAAGAGGGGACGGCCAGGACCACGACGGGGTGATGCTGCGGAGGTAGAGGGTCCGGCTAAATGAGCTGGTGGGGACGTTGCACGTCGATGCAATGTCGCTAATTCGTCGTCCGAGGGTGTAGTACTACCTATTCCTACAGGGGCTAAACGTGGCGATGCCATGTCGGGTAACAAGAGTTCAGGTTCAGACGTCACACCTGCTCTACTCAACGCTTCTTGTAAGACATCGTCGTCTTCTTCCATAATGTAATCGGGGATTTGCCAACTCATTCTATCACTCCAATCGGTCTGTAAACCTTCTTCACGTTGTCGTCGTTGTCGTTCTTGCTCACGTTGAAGGGTCTGTTCGTACGAGGGGGAAGTCATGGTTTTTTCTTATAGGTGTGTGTAGGACCTTCCTCATCTAACACATTGGTAAAGAGACGGTAGGTATCGTCACTAGCAGGATGTAGATCCAGCATCAAATACCCAAACGGTTTAGAGGTGGCTTTATTATAGACGTCTAAGGCCTCGCGCCAATGGAGTGGAAACATTTGTATGAGTAACGTACGAATCCCGCTTTGATCTCTAGGATTCTTAAACAATACAATGTAGTGTGCATTTCTCGAAATGGTCTTGGCATATTTTCCAGGTGGAAATAAATCTTGAATCAAGTAGAGAACGGTAATGTTCTGATGATGTGATTCTCGTGTAAATAAGTTCAAGACGTGTTTATCATTAGATCCTTCGTCCATTAAATCATCCAATACCAGCAATCCCCCTTGACCACCCAATCGTCATTTGCCAAACCATGTCGTAAGGTCTTTTGTCGTAGGAATACCTTGATGAAAAGTGACACCTCGTTTCTGCAATCTATTAAACAACGGTTGCCATACCATGTAACAATACACTACTTTACGGGAGGGTAAATGTCGAAAATACCGTCGAGGGTTCATGAGTAGTGTGCTGACAAAGACGGTCTTGCCCGATCCAGAAGGACCTGCCACTAGAATACTGGACGGTGTTCGAAAATACATGACTATCTTTTTTCTTTTTTTAGATCTGTGGTTTTGGGTACAAGGCCATGCGTGTCGTAGTGATTCCAGGGTATTTTAAACGTTGGAAAGCCTCTATTGAATCCTACCACTATCACGTTATGGATTGGTTCTCCACCACTAGCATTTGGCGTCGTTTCTGTGCCTGTGAGCCTTATATTGAATATCCTTTTTTATTTTCAGATTGCCGGCTTTCTTCCCAAAGTGTTACGCTATAGATGTCCAAAAACGTTTCGTACGTTTTTCTATAGAGCCGTGGGAAGTTGTCATTGGCATATCACACATTGTTTGGGTAGCCAAGAAACAGTACGCACCCCTGTATACCCAACCTCTTTTACAATAACAACACATTTTTTTCAATAAAAAATGTTTTATTCATCATCACTACTATGTGGATAAATGAGTTCTTCTTTATATTGTATTGGGGGACGATACTTTAACATTTTATGGGTCATCCATCTGGCTATCATAGCATCATTGTACACATAATCAAAGGGACTAAATCGATCTAAAAAGTCACCAAATGTTTCTCCTTGACTCCGGTCAATGAGAAACTTCAAACCATAATGACCACACGTTGACGAATTATAGGCTTGGAGACTGTGCGTGTTGTCTTCGGTAATCTTGTAATGTTTACGTAACCATACTTGAAGGTGAGGTGTATGATTACTTGCCAAAGGCAATCCAAAACTATCCATCACTTGACAGGTGTCGTTCTCTGTCCATAATCCGATCCAATGTCGTCCTGCACGATGATGAGGATCTGTATTGACAATGTACCCTTGGGCCTATCACGAGACGGGGCCTTGGGTAACGTGTCGGACGCAAAGACACCTGCAAACTTGGCATGCCCTAACGACTTTTCGAATAAGGCCAATTCTTTCAGTTGGTCTGTGCTCACAGCATCAAATTCCATTATTCGTAAGGGTTAAACAAAATGGCTCCGTTAGGATCGACAGCAAGGGCACCTTCGTACTGGGAATAGATGATGATACTTATGGGATGACCTACATTAGCACCCAATTTAATGATCAATCGGATGTTGCCTTTCAGTCGCGGGTTTAAATGAGGACCGTCCACGTGTCCACTAGCCGTATTGTCAAAAGCAAACAAGGTACAATTGTGACCTTGTCCCCACATGGCTGGTGTTAGCATGCTGGCCTCTACCCTCTGAAAAAAGCTAGCCCCCTCCAGAAACCGATGGTACCCTGCCATATCTTTTTCGTTGTTATTGTGATTGAGTTCCAATGTTTTGTAGGGATAAGGCTCTCCTCCAATCTGTTGTTCAATGGATTCCACTCCGAATTTCTGAAAGGCATAGGGATGGTACGTATAGTCACCATTGAGTGCATTAGGATGCAACAATCCCACGAATACCCGATGGGGTATCCTTCCTTGAGAGAGATTGTCTTGACTCCATTCGCGAATGTTGGCAGGGAGGGTGTACGTACTACATTCACTGCGAACGGTGTATCAATGTAATGCGCCGAAGTGTGGCTGCATAAATTTTTGGCTCTACAAATTTATGTAACTTTATCGTTTAATAACATTTTTAGTTTAACATTTTCTCTAAATTTTAAATTTTAACACTTAATATGATCTGCTCTGCAAACCAAAGGTTGGTGTACTCGCGAAATACATTACTTTCCCTGAGAAACTGCTGGAAAACTTTAAACTTGGCGCAATGTCATGGATCAGTGATTCGTCCAGTTCCTGAAGATATTTGGAAAAAGCTTTCGTCCTATAACCTTCTGGCTCGTACAAGGGGGCAGCGAGGTAGGAATCATTTGAGAGATGGAAGAAGTATAACAAGAATATGTAATACAGCTGCAAGGGAATATAAACGACCAGAAACAGCTTCAAGCAGAGTAAATTACTCCAACTTATTAAATATTCAGATTGTCACCTCTGATCAAAATCTTGCAGTGGGAAGAACAATAGTAAAAACTCAACTCAATACATCGAAATTCTTGAGTTCCAAACTCCAAATAGCCCATTTAAACGTAAGGTCAGTAAAGGAAAGAAATCACTTAATTCAGCTCCGAGAAATAATGCGCGAAAAGAATTACGATGTCCTTGCTATTTCCGAATCATGGCTTAATTCAACCATAACAAATGCGGAAGTCGAGATCGAAGGATATAAACTTACTAGATTGGATAGAACAAAGAAAACTGGAGGTGGTGTCTGTATCTACACCAGATCATCAATAAAAGTAAAACATCTGAAAGAGATAAGTGTAAATTCTGAGGCAGGATTCCAGCAACTGTGGGTCCAAATTCAGTTGAAAAAGCTAAGATCAATCATTCTCTGTGTGGCATATCGACCCGAATATTGCCCAGTGTCTTGTTTTGTTGATGAGTTTATGGACAAGTATTCTCAAGCGCTAACATTCGGAAAAAATATCATTTTTACTGGTGACCTGAACTGTGATATGTTAAAACCTCGTTCTTCAGAAGCTGTAGCACTACAAGACCTGTGCGATAGCGTGAACTTGTCACAGTTGATCAAAGAGCCAACTCGCGTGACCGAAACTTCGTCCACACTTATTGATGTAATTATGACCACCAGTACTGATTTTGTCGAAAGAAGCGGTGTGGTAAAAACTCACATCAGTGACCATTATCTGGTGTACGCCTCACTAAAACTCAAAATCCAAAAACCCCCTGCCACCTTCGTGGAGGTAAGATCTTACAAGAACTACAATAGCCAGCGTTTTGTTCTTGATCTTGAGCGAGTGCCATGGGACGAGATTACCCTTGTCGACGATGCAAGTGACATGGTTGATCAATTTAATAAAAGATTTCTTGAGGTGTTGGATCGCCATGCCCCTGTTAAATTAGTGAAAATCAGGCATCGACGTTGTCCATTTGTCGACGTGGAAATTAAGGAGTTGATGCGAGAGAGAGATAGATTATTGAAACGTGCTCGTTGCACTGGGCAACCTGTGGACTGGGAACTGTATCGTGTCTCAAGACAAGTGGTTAAGACTAGGCTGCGTAAGGCAGAACAGGAATATATAATTAAAGAGATGGATGGTTGTCGGAGCCCTAGTTCTCAGTGGAAGTTGATAAGAAGCTGTTTACCGCGGAAGGAAACTACGCAACATGTTTATACAAGGGAAGTTAAAGAGATAGTAGAGGAGTTTAATGATTTTTTTGTGTCTGTTGGCGTTAATGCATCAGAAGCATCTAAAGCCTTGGTTGATCTTCATAACCTGTCTCCACCTACTGGCATCTCTAGTGGGAATAATATTCCAGAGGCTAACAAGTTTCGATTCCGCGCTGTTTCAACGCATGAGATTCACAGGGCTGTTATGTCATTCTCCTCCAACAAAGCCCCAGGGTATGACAAAGTAACCATGTCTGTGGTTAAGGATGCACTCCCATGCATTCTACCTGTACTGACGGACATTGTAAATCGATCCTTAATGTCATCAGTTTTTCCCTCAGCGTGGAAAATATCTGAAGTCGTACCACTACCGAAAGATGGAGATCACGAGATAGCAAACAACAACCGACCGGTGTCGTTACTTCCTGTGACGTCAAAAATTTGTGAGCGTGTTGCCCTAAATCAATTAATGTTATTCATGAACGAAAACAAACGCCTTACTGAACATCAAAGTGGTAACAAAAAGCATTATTCATGTGAGACCCTTAATGTATTTATCATGGACAAAGTATTGGAGGCTATGGATGTCAAAAAAGTGACACTACTTGTACTTCTTGACTTGTCGAAGGCCTTTGATAGCATAGACCACACAACACTCCTTGCAAAATTACAGGCGTTAGGCGTTTCCCCTGCTTCCCTTGATTGGTTTAAGAGCTACCTTTCTAATAGGCTTCAATGTGTCCGAATCGGTGCTGAGACCTCAAGCTTAAAGGGTATTTCCCATGGAGTGCCACAGGGATCAATATTGGGACCTGCTTTGTTTACCATCTACCTCAACGATATTCCTTCTATACCGGACGT
>JAOTRI020138054.1:0-10921 GCA_028564885.2 Zoanthus sanctaehelenae
CTCACATATACAAACTGCTAAAATCCGTCATTGAAAGGAATGTGAAAGAAAGCTGGCTTGTACCACAGGCAGCCCAACTCCGTCAAGATTAGTTTCGCTGCTCGCCACGGTCTGCGTAAGGTTTAGTTTGTATGACTAATATAGGAAATACCACCGTTCGAGAAGAATTAATGAAAAGTACCGCACGTACTTGATGAAAGTGAATTAAATTCTCACTCTTGGTATTAGCTCATTTTTATCAAATACAAGCTGTATTTTTCATTAATTCTTCAAGAACAAAGGTGTATAAAATACTTGATTCTTTACAATGAAAATCACTTCACGCTGGAAAATGTAGATAAGCTGCAAAAACCTCTGGGATTGATCTATGCAATTAATTGATATCACATGTACGCGTAATTTTAATTAATTGCATGGATTAAAAAAGATTCCATGCTCGTCAGCTAATCAGAATTGAGTATTAATATTTTTATGTAGATATGATATTAAACAATTAATGGTAGGCCCCAATACGGAAATTTTACCATTCTTTTTTGATATTGTGCATAACAATGTGATTTCGGAACATCAATAGATACAACATTCAATTGAATTTCCTCTCAAAAAAGACAGTTTCTTATTGTAGTTAGTTTTATTTTAGAAAAACCCTTGGATTGGTATTTGGCAAAAAAATTAGTATCTTTTCTTGAAATTGTCTAACACTAGTACTCATAGCATCAAGTTTTTTTGACATATGGTTTGAAAAATAAAGTTGAAAGTGTTGAGTTGTGTTTACTGGCTGCAGAATGTAATAAACTTTGTTTTCAATCAATGAATGAACGTTTGTTTCCAACTTTAAAGTGGCACTATGATGAAAATCATATCTTTCATATTAAGCATGTAGTCTGTATGAAAACAAAAATGCTGTTTACCATCATCATCATTACTATCATTTATTTTTGTTTATATTTTCCCCCTTTACAAAGGGTCACTGACTCTCGCGCCATGATGATACTCCTTCTTTTTACTTCTTTCTGTTTTGAGCATCCCTATTGTTCAGATCAACCTTACTGCTTTCCTTCTTTATCATATCTTTCCATGTAGCCTTTGATTTTCCTTTCCCTATTATGCCATTCACTTCTAAATCCCATGCTCTTTTTACTGGTTCATCATCTTCCCTCCTCAACTTATGAACCATCCATATCAAACCACTTCTCTTTACCAATATTTACCATTTTTAAATATTGTTTTTCATTCCAAAGATATTTGAGTATGCAAATTAGTCCAGTGTTGACATCATATTCTTAACTAAAATTTAGTCAGATATGATAAAAAAGATATCTGAGCCATATTTCATCACAAATATTTTATTTTTTGCTTATTTTACATATTTTTCAAACTTAAATTTATCTCCAAATGCAAATATTTGCAAACAGTAAATGGCATTAATGTTTTTTTAATGGAATTTTGATAAATAAATTAATGAATAATAAATTTTGTACGATGATACACCTAAAAGTTTGATCATAAAATGTTAGAAATTATCAATCTTTTACTGTATTTTAAAAGTTGCAAAAAAAACGTTTTGTTGAAGACTAAAATTAAAAGGTTTTAAAGTTTCTATTTGATTAAGTATGTAGTTAATTTTGTGAGTCTCGTTATTTTTAGTACATTCAATAAACTAGTTACAGTATACAATTTATCAAAGACATACAGTGTTTCAAACTCAGTTAGTGATTTTGAGATTGGAGAGAGATTTTGTTTGTGGGAAGATGCAAGAGACAATGTAATGGGCAGTGGGACTGGTGGAGGAGTTTGGTCGAAAACTAAGACCCCCGAAAATTAAGACTTAAGACCTAAGACCCGAAACATTAAGACCCGAAAACGAAGACCCCCTTATTTTCTTTATTTTTGCCCCTTTGTTCGTTTATATTCATGAACTTAGTGCATATAAGCACGGTGTTCAGTTTTAAGGAATACTCAGTTCTCGCTGTGGTGTCAAATCAAATGAAAAGCAGCGACCGATGAAAGCTTGTTACAGTTTTTTTTAACCTCGATCGCGTTATTGCTTGACTCAGCGAAGTATATAGCCACGGTCGCCCATAAAAACACAAGCCAACGTAAAAAAATAACAAAATTTTTACCTCAGAGCTAAACCTTGAATGAGAACATGAATTCCAAGCTTTCCTGACATGATTTAGACGAAAAAATGCTCTCGACGAGGTAAAAAAGAGAACGAAAGAAAAACAGCGTCATTAAAACAACGCGTGAATTCTTTGGTGTTCGAAACGGAAGCGAAAATAAAGCTAGCTTGCTTCCGGATAATTTCACCCTTAAAGCCTAGCTAATGGTCCCAAAATTACTTTCTGTATTCTTACAATGTCCTGTCTTGCATCTCTGAAAGATTTTGCCTCAATTCTGAGGATTTATTGCAAGTCTTGCTAGGAAAACCAGCTCTCGTGGCGGTGATTGCTTTATCGATTATGGACTGTTTTAGATCTGCCAGTATTTAACTATTTTTGTTAGTTTTGCTTTATGTTGTATTCTTTATTTATTCTGGTAAACACTTGTGGGGTTCAAAATTTTATTTTATGTCTGTCTATTAATTCTAAAACGGCCTTCATTTTGAGCGGGATTTATTACAAGTCTTGCCGGAAAACTAGCTTGCATGGCGGCAATTGCTTTATCGTTTATGGTCGTTTTAATTTTAGATCGTCCGAATCCTGGTAAATAAAATTGACAACCTCTCGCAGCATATGCTCCCTGCCGTCCTTATTCTATTCTGGTGAAAATCCACCAATCAGAAGTTACCGGAGTGAATTTTTGACCTGGCATCAAGCAGTCACGTTGTTACGACATCGCTTCATAAGGACGGCGCTTTTTCTAAAATAGCGATGTCAGTTTTGTAAAGCCAGATTTTTTCTTTTCTCTCTTTGGTTTTACCGAACTAACTTGCAAAATGTCAACACCATTCCGGCTACCATCTACCAGAAAGCACGTGGTGGTTTCCGCAGTTCAGGAGATTCCGCAGTTTGAATGCAACAAGCTTCACGTCAGTGGAGAAGCACATTAACCGAGGAAGCTTTGGTGAGGTATTTTTCGCGGAATTCCGAAATACAGACAAGGAGCTGGCAGATGAAATATATCAGATCAATCTGTTGAGTGAAAAAGTTGTACCGTAGTGGTAGATATTCTGTTTTATGGGTTGGTTTGTTTTTAAAACAAGGATTTCAACATAAGGTTTTTTGTTTCTTTCTTTGGATTTTTACGCCATACCGTACACTGTTGAATTATAGATGTACGCGGGAGGTTGAAAAGAAAATAATGTCGTAGTTTTCAGGTCTTAGTTTTTGCGTCTTAGGTCTTAGGTCTTAATTTTCCGGGGTCTTAGTTTTCGCAACAACCGGAGGAGTTGTGTGAAGAGGTGGAAACAGTAAAAAATTTGTGGTATTTAGGGGATAGAGTGAATGCAAGTGGTAATTGTGACTGAAGCAACTGTGACTGCAAGAGTGAGAACTGGGTGGGTGAAGTTCAAGGAATGTTGAAAGTTGCTAAACACAAAAAGGTTCTCGCTTAAGATGAAAGGAATGATTTATCGGAGTTGTGTAAGATTGGTGATGTTATATGGGAATGAGACATGGTGTTTGAGGGAAAATGAGATGTAAATTTTGAGAAGGACCGAGAGAGCTATAATGAGAACAATGTGTGGTGCAAAAGTGATGGAGAAAAAGAGGACAGCTGGGGACCTAATGGAGATGTTGGGATTGAAGGAAACAGTAGTTCAGATGGCAAACGTGAGTGGAGTGAGATGGATAATGGGCCACATCTGTTAAGGACGGATGATAATGGGCATGTCAGTTTGAAAAAAGCATTGGAGTTTGAAGTGAAGGGAAAGAGGAAGACGTGGAAAATGCAAGAGTGGAGAACGAGAGCAAGAGAGTTGGTTTGAAGAAGGAGGAATGATGCATTGCATCAAGCGCAATGGAGAGTGGGAGTTGGAGTGATTGCTGTATTAGTATAGGGTAAATTCAGCCACCCCTGTTTATATGGGGATAATTCCAGATCAAAATTGGATTGATGATGATAACGATATTTATAACATTTATAATTAAACTAAACCAATTATAAGCAACAAACACTAGTTTTTTCTGTTAATTACATTTCACGCATGTCCCGGAATTCACACTAATACATTAAAGCTTACCTTATATTAATTTTTTTCTAACTTTGCCTGTGAAGTCAGTTCTAATTTCTAATACTCTTCCAACTTAAATAGTGGAATGATTTGTGCCTAAGGAAAAAGGGAATTGTTTCACATTCTCGTCGCTAAATAGAACTTTAACTCGTCTGAAATGTGACGCATCAAAATTAATTTAATCGAATAAAAAAAGCAACAAAGTCAATGTAGTTTTGAACTGTAACATATTTGTTTGTTTGCAGTTTCTCAGGAATATGCTACTTCTTTTTTTTCGCAGAATGTTATGATAAACTGAGATCCTGCCGAACAAAAGCATTTAAAGCTCGATGCGGTCATTGGTGGTTTAAAAAACAATGCCAATTCTCCTGCAGGCAGTGCAGTAAGTATATTAATCTACTATTTATGCAAATTGGCTTGCACTGAGTGATTTTGGCAGTTGAAATAGTTGCATAAATTGAAAATGAAACAAAAGAATATGTTCTATGTTCCTCATATTCTTTGTTCCATTTTTGGTTTATATGCCAAGAGCTAGTACAGCTTTGATTTCGTAATTCTGATGAAAGCGGTTAGTCTTAAGTTTGGGGACGCATAAAAGACGTTGCCTTGTAAGAGATATATTAACATTATTAACTGGTGGTAAGAGATCTTCATTGTTTTTTTGTAATAGTATTTGCTGCCATAGCAATGCAAGTCTAAGTGATAATAGTTAGCAGTAATCCTAATCAGTATTTTGGCAGTATATATGTATATGTGGAAAAACTTGTTTTTCGTTCAAATGTAAAGCATTTGATCAATGGACTATATTCTGATTTGGATTTCGTTCTCTTTCATAACTCTCAATATGAATTTATAATGTGGTAACAAAACCTTCATTGACAATGTTTCGCATATGTGTATATTTGCGTATGTTCTGGTTTAAATTTTTTCTTTAGTTTTTGAACAGTTTAAAAAAACAAAATAAATTTTTGTCACATATTCCTTTCTTTTATAGTGACCAAAAAGTGCATGGATACCCGTAAAAGTAGTAGAAATTTTTACCGCCATCTGGCTAGCCTAGATGGTAAGATGCCAGTCTATCGTGTGGGAGGCTCGGGTTCAATTCCCGGCGGGACCAACACTTAAGGTCTTAAAATAATTGAGGAGAAAGTGCCGCCTTCGCTCTAACATCTTCAGATAGTTAGATTTTCACGTCTTCTTGGATGTGAAAGGTCCGTCCGTCCACCTTAGAGTGGTAAAGATGGCGTCCCAAATTAATAGGTCCTTGGCCAGCTAAAAAACACGAGGTTACCTAAATATTATTTTCAAACAGTTTTTAAACAGTTTTTAAAAAAATAAAATAAATTTTTGTAACATATTCTTGTTTTTGTAGAACCCAAAAATTGCAAAGATTCCATATTTGGTTGTTGTATAGGAAGTAAAGTGGCAGCAGACGGTCGTTTTCAGAAAGGCTGTGAAGGTTGGTTTGGAAAAATATTTACAATTATAATAATAATTATATGATATTAATACAGTACATGTAAAACTCATGTACAAATGGTTTCCCAACAAGGGAAAGACTGATTCCCATGGAGGCTTTAACCTGCGTTACAAAAAAGTGAGAGAAGGAGGTGACGAAGGAACCGCCTGGAAGTTTGCAAACTGCATGCCCACTTGACATTTTGCGCTAGATTGACCAATCAAATTTTCCTTCGTCTTAGCAGCGGTATAAGTGATGGATCAAAAACAAACTAAGCGTGTTTACTTGTTCATAAATCTATTTGACAAATGCAGGCTTTGTAAATTTAAGGGTGAAGTTTTGGGTGGAATATAAATTTGAATTGAGGTTTTGCAATCTGAGGGAAAATCCGGTCGCGTATGTAATTTTTGCGCTTTCACAATACGGCACTTAAGATTGCTGTATTTATTTGTTTGTAACACTACACCAAAGCAATAATTATACATTTAAAGTTTTGATTTTGTTTATTGATAAATAAATATGTTTGTAATACAGCATGAAAACAAGATCGAAAACAAACATTTGACGAATCAACCAAAATATTTATTTACAGGCTTGTTTTCGTGTTTCGTTTTTGTTAGGTACTACAAGATTTTGAATCCTGTTTGTGACTTTTAAAATACCAAACCCTTGTTCTTTACATGTTTTAAAGTTTACATGTCACTCTAGAAGCGAGACGTTTTTCCGAAACAAGTCACAAGACCACTTGTGAAGTTCGGTGTAAATGCAACAGTAAAACTTGCACAGAATGCTGCGGCACCGTTTTCGTTCTCAACCTGAAGAACACGTTATCTGATAAATAATTAATTTGTAAGCTTCACGCTATAAAGAAATTAGAAACTTTCGTCCTTCGTCGGATTGAATGTAAACTGGACCTGCGAAAAACAAACGATAAGCTTCACCGTTGCAATAACACCAACGTAATAATAATCCTTGTAGAAACTATATTAGTTCATACTTTGGCAATAATTTTCATCTTTTCCTAGTCCAGGTTGCAAGGTTTGATGAATTAACAAAAATGACAGAGTTTGTCGTGAAGCTTGGTTGCTTCCTGCTTTAATTTAGAACTTTTGAATGAAAGTAACAAGAAATTCTCACTGGTTGAATAGCAATTTTCAGCATTTTTTGTAACTAAGGCTTTTAATAATTAGTGTTTCAAGTTTTGGTAATATAGCAATCATAACATGGCCCATATAACTCAGCCCGTGCAAACGGGCCAATTACAATGTTTTTAAGGATTGATTATCTAATTGTCTTAAATTGTCCTCTTCTCTTTGATTGTTCTCAGATGCGACTCTGATTGAATGGATATGAATATTTTCCAGTGCAATTGATTTTAAATTGGACAATAAGATTGTCATTCAAAGGAAAATCGTTTTTTAACGTTCTTTTGAACATCTTGACTTACATTATATAACTTAAAACATTCAAACCATTTGGTTTTGTTTTAAACAGAAAAGTTGTGTTATAACTTGAAAGATCGTTGCACCAAGGCTGATTGTAGGACATCTCAAAAAAAGAAATGTCTGCACTATTGCGGCTTGTGTAGTAAGTACCAATTCAATTACATTAATAGGGTCAGTTCTGCAATCTGATACATTTTACACCACCACCGTCATCATCAATAATTAATGAATCTTTTGATCTTGGTTTGTCTCCAACAATTGAAGTGGCTGGATTTATCCCACTTTGGGAGAAATTTCTCCAACTCCCACCTTCATCTAGGTCAGTTCAAGTCATCCATTTACTCCAAACCAACACTCTTGCTCACTTTCTCCATTTGCATCTTCCACGTCTTTGCTTTCTTATGCTTCACTCCAAATGCTCACCATCCTTCGGCTTTTCCATCTAGCACAGTTTCCTTCAATCCCAAAATGTATTATAATTTATAGGTTCTCTTGCTGTCCCCTTTTCCTCCATCAGTTTTGCACCACAAATCCCCCTCAACATTATTCTTTCTGTCCTTAGCTTCTTCTTTTCAGACCATTCCCTTGGGAAAAATGCTTAAGAGACTTTTAACGATAGTTTTTTCTCCATTTTTCAGAACAACCTGCACCCCAAAGATGTAATCTTAGAATTGGCTATGGTTGCTGTTCTTTAAACGTAGAAGAAGCTGCATATGGATGTAAACAGGGATGCCCGGGTAAATTGCTAATGATTGAAGCTATATTAAAGTAGCAATAACGGTATAAACTTATACATTCTCGATTCTTTCACTCCCAATCAGTTATCATACTCAAATTCTCCGTACATAACAAAATATGACATTTGGTAATGAGAAAATAAGAATTGATCAAGTAAGGCAAACTACTGAAGATTAAAAGTGAAATTCTCTCAACCTTGTTGAATGAAAAGTATGGGCTCAAGTTGGGATAATTTTAATAATTCAACTGGGATTAAAGAGGTTAATATTATATCAAAATAATAGCTCCTTTATAAAAACAAGCTCTTTTGTCGATTCAAACTTAATCTTATCAATCACAAAATTACAGTTCTCTTATTTCTAGTGTCATGTTCATGAATTTTAAACTTTCTATGTTTAAAATGCTTAGATAGATAACTTGGGAATTTTCCCTTTTAGACATTTTTCAACAAGCTTAATAATTTGTTTTTCTCTTCTGCTCGAAAGAGTGCCCCAAGTAAGATAGTAACAAACCTATCAAGAGTCGTACCAATTTCTCTTCGTTCCCCTTAAACCACAACCAAGATGAACAGCACCACAATACCTAGTAGTGGAAGAATCATTGATTTAAACAATCTGTTTGCTGATTTAGGTTGTTAACGAAGGTCTTATTCTTGCGAAACATCCCCAACATTTTATTAGAAACGTTGTTCTTTATAATCGTCATTATGTTGATTTAGAGAAAGGCTATTGTCCAGTTTGACAGTTAAGATATTTGAAAGCATCTGAGTTTTTCACAGATTTCTCTTCTAAATTAGTATCGATGCCATCAATATTCTGACGGCATAGTTTTTGGTGTGTACTTAACACCACAAACACGGTCTTCTTCAAATTTAAGACGAGCTTGAGCGAAGACGTGGTTGCACGGCGCAGTTGGTAAGATCTCTGCTTTCGAACCACAAGGTCCCCAGTTCGATCCCGGCACTTTGCCGAGGGCGAATATTTGTATGACCTTCTTTTCCGCCTAAGCCAACTCAGCTTTCCATCCTTGCGGAGGAGGTAAATGAGTACCAGCATCCGCTGGGAGTTGCGCTTTTCACTTTCAATACTTTCAATTGCTTCGAAATAAACGTTTCAGAAATTGGTGGTTGGATAAAAGATTTATTAGCAAACCTTTCATTTGAAGACTGCCTGTTAATTATCGTTGGTGCAACAACCTTCAGGGCCCAGTTGCTCAAAGGGTGGTTAAGTTTAACCCTGGGTTAAGCAATAATTGAAAGGGGAATTTCTTCTTTAAGAAAAGGTAAACAGTTATTTACGAATACTGTTTTGATTTTTCTTAAAAAATTCTTCCTAATCCCAAAATTACAACTAAAGTCTCTCTTTGTAAGATTGGAAACAAGATCGTGGGTTAAACCTTTAACCCTGGGTTGGTGTTCATTGGCTTTTGAACTGACAACTGGGTCCTGAATTTCAGTTCTATTGTATTTACTTCTGTGGGGGTAATGATTTTCATATTATAGTAGTAGTTGTAGTACAGCTACTAGTACTTAGCAGTAACAGTAAGCAGGATATAATAATCATGGACTTTTTGTTGCATTGTATTTCTTTTTAAGCTGTAAAAATCTTTGACCTAAGGCGCGTATCTCGACCAAGATGCAGAGATATAGGTTATGGCTGCTGTCGGGCTGATGGATCTAAAACTGCCTTGGGTCCGAAACGAGGATGTGCTCGTAAGTACTACGTCTTGTTGTTTTATTATAGTGCTATTAACACGATTTAAAAACCGAGGATATAATGTATTTTAAATTTCGTATCTGTTTTTTAGATAAACGCAGTTAAATTCGAAGGTTTTCTTGCTATGTTCTTGGTCCTTTGCCTGTACGAAGTGGAGGCTTTGAAGTCACTATAAGTCTCACGTGAACTCCAGTCTAAACATCTTTCCGCGCCAAGTTATCTCGTTATTACTTTTTCATTGTTTCTGGCATACCAAGTCGGTGTGATACCGCATATTGTGTTCTAATAGGTAACAAGCTGTACGACTGGTTGAAGAAGTTAAGTTTAGTGCAACTACAGTGTCTTGTGTATGATCCAGGTCAAATTGAAGAAAAACCCATAATTGAAACAGCAACGCATTGCAAAACGATGTGCCTCGCATTTTATAATAAATGTGAGACACCGTGAAACTTCAGTTTAGATATTTAGTAGATCTACTTCTCAAACTCATTAATAATTCATCAAGTTAAATCAAAAGAAATCATAAATGTGACCATGGTTTGGAAATGTATCTGCATATATTTTGACGATTTTATTTCTTCTTTTACTCATCAGTTTTAGTTTTGATTGAGAATAAATATCAAATATATTACATAAAACATTTTCATGGAACCTCAGCCTGAGATGGTTTTTAAATTTTGACCAATTTAAGTCTCGTTTTTATAGAGTTCTTTTAAAAAAAGCATGTATGAAAATTTTTCGATCTAGTCTTTGTCTTTACGCGTGTTTGTGCTCACACAGCGTTCCATGCTAGTTCGATTAATAATTCTAATTTATGAATTATATATAGCTAATCATAATTAGTATCTCCCAACTTGTGGACTAGTTGGGTAACGCAAATCCTGCATTTTAATTAATTGGCTACGCTACTAGAGGATTATTAGTAATAGTCATCGAGTAGCGAAATTCGCAAGCTTTCTTTCGTTTTATTACCAAATAAATTTTTCTTCAACTTGCATTTGCTAACTTTATTATTGCTTTTTCTGTCCGACTGGTTGGGTGATACTAAAAGAATAAGACCCTTCGCCCTCAAGGGCCTCGGGTCTAATTGTTAATTATCTATCACGGTTTGGGAGGGAGCTTGCGCAAATGGCACATGAATTCAAAATAAGGCGCATTAGCGTTTCTAGATTGCATCCGTGTCTAAAGTTTTTCACACAGAAGTTGTAAATTTCTGACACAATCTCTTGCAATGTTAAATGGTGTTTTGCGGTCGTTTGCTAAAACTACAAAGCAAATTATCTTAAATTACCTTAGTTTCTTAAAATAAAAATAAATATATAGAGATTATTACATGGCAAGAGTTTGATATCGTTTTTATTCACGAGTTTTCGTGTCATAGCGCGAACGA
>JAOTRI020138065.1:0-10920 GCA_028564885.2 Zoanthus sanctaehelenae
GTAAGTATTTTATATGAAGTATGATTGTTGGAATGATATGGTTAATTCTTGTCAGTGTGTTATTGATTGTACGGCTCTTTGGGAGTCGAACAAAAAGTTTTTTTTAATCCCTCAGAAATAGAGTCCGGAAAAGGGAATAAATAGTTACGTGCCAAAAGTCGATGAGACCCCGACGATCAAAGTTAAGCATGGCTTGCACAGCAAGTAACAAAGTTTGGGTTACTTTTCCCAATTTCGCATGTCAGTTGTTACGCATCTAAATGATTGTCATTGTAACGCAATACGTTTAGAATATAATAAAAAAAGGACATGTTTTTTGATATTTCAAAATACCAGTTTAAAAACTGAATCACATGTGTTCTTTATTATTTCTTCTCTTTATTGTTCATACCCAGTTGTAATTTCAGTGCTTTCCCCCTTTTCAACTTTTTATATTGTCATTTCCGGTTATTTCTGCCTTTTACCGTTTTTTTTGTTCACTTCCGGTCATTTCCGCTTTTTACCGCCTTTTTTCCGCTATTTCCGCAATTTCCTCATTTCTACTATTTCTGCTTTTTCCGTTCCACGTTTTACCGCGACCCTTAACACGTCGTACTAGTAACCGAAGATGTGGGGTTCGATTCACGCAGAGGGCCATATATGTTATTTTTCTCTATATGAGCAAGAAATGAGCCTTGCGATTCAAACTGGCGCAGCAAGGAACTTTGGGATACACGTGTTAACGATAAGAAGCAGACGTTTATTCTTCAATATGAGGCTTTTTTTGCTTTTGAAATCTAAACTAAGCTGAAAATATACACTAAGATGAAAAAAAATGATAAATAACACACAAACATCGCCTAAAACTAGGACTAAAATGGCAGATTTACCCTACAGGAAAGTCAAACGTAACCCCTCAATGATCAGCAGCCAATAAGCTACATTTGACATGAACAAAGTAGACTCGGCAGCTTTTGAGCAACTATTGCAGTTAAAAGTAACATTTTTGCGTTTGGAGGGAGCTGTTAGCGTTTAGAGCAACCTTTCAGCAACACCTTGCGTTTCCACATTAAAGTTTAACGTTAGGAACAAGTTGACATTCGGAGCAGCCTTTGTTGATCTTACTATTAGGAATAACATCAGGGAACAACCACTTCTGTGGCAGATAATATCGTTACAATTATATGATTTTAAAACTAGAATCTGTTCTGGTGCAAGAGGCAACTTAGGAAGACTAATTTTGGTACAAAAATTGTTTAGCATGTTGCCCAAGCTACTGCTATCAAAAAAAGTTGTCGAAATGTTTTTAGAAATGAATTTACAAAAACCTAACGGCTTAATTTTTTAAACTGGCTTAATGTGAAATGTAAGTTAAAGAGATCCTTCAAGATTTGACGAGAGTATGCTTCCATTTATTTCTTGAAATGAAAGTTTAGAAGGCGTAACGGGTCCTGATATCCTCCAACTTCTTGGAAACCTGACGAACAATGGAAACGGATTTAATTTCTTTGTGAATATGTAGTGATGTCGTCGGACATTACCGAGAACTTAGATACACAATAGTTAACATCAAGTAGACTGCAACGCTATTTTCCTCACATAATAATCAGTGGTGTCAAAAATGTTTCAATTTGAAAAAAGGTTCTCGAAATATAGTAAAACGTCTGATACTCAAACCTGTTCAACTAATAGTAAACAAAATTTTAAATATATAAACAAACATATAAATCTTAATCAATAAAGCTTTGCTCACACAGGAGCAGACATAAAGTAAAATATTAAAATTAAATCGACGTCTCGGCATCATCTCGATGCCATCTTCAAGATTAAAAAATTAAAGCAAGTTGAAAATTAGCATAATAATGGCTAAATACTTAATGCAAAAAAAAGGGTTCAAGTTGAAAATTAGCATAATAAAGTAAATAAACAAATACCGGCTAAACAAAAACTTTAGCAGAAATAGAATCACTTTGCACGTTAATTTACAAAGCTGTTGTTTAACAGAATTCGCAGAGTTTTGATCTTTAAACGGCAAAATAAAACAAATAAATAATACATAAATAATGATATGAATGAATAAAGAAATGAAAGAATAAAGAAAAGAGAAAAGACCAAAAGAGACGAGAATTTTATTTTATCTTTTGATGTAAAGTAGAACTTTTAAGTAATACTAAATGTTGAAAGTTAAAATGTTTTGTCAGTTCTTGTTACTTTTTCTGTGCGAATAAGAAAGTTTTTTTACTTCTGTCGTTTTTGACTGAGCATTAATGCGATAATGAAGTCCTGCATGGTATAACGTCTAGGGATAAAGGTACTTGTGTAGCACTTTCATTAATGCGATAATAAAGTCCTGCATGGTATAACGTCTAGGGATAAAGGTACTTGTGTAGCACTTTCATTAATGCGATAATGAAGTCCTACATGGTATAACGTCTAGGGATAAAAGTACTTGTGTAGAACTTTCAATACAAAAAGTCAATTAGAAGCAGAAATTTAGGTCCTCTCCGTTTGTAAATTTTTTTCTTGTAAAACACATATGACTACAAAGGATTTCTAATTGTTGCTACGTCGCAGTTAACAGTCCACTCTTGCTCGGACAAAATAAAGTTCCAATATATATTTTTTATTATTAAAAACCATAATTAGGTGAAGAATTTTTCTACGGTTATTCGAATTCCGAATTGATAGAGAGCAATAGTTCTTATCTAAAACATGAAATAACAACGATATTGAGACCTGAATGTTTCTTAAGCCTGGATGGTAAGAAATACAGGCCATAAGGAAGCACACAAACCTCAGCAGGCGTTCGATCAAGTTCTTCGGCTATTCCACGACGCTTTGACGATTCCAGAGAGTTAAACAATTCGCACAGGTCTCCGTCAATAACGTTCTGTTAACGAAGAAAGTTACAAAAAGGTCATTTGGTAATTCACTTATAAATGATTACCAAGAGAAATATGATCTCTATACTAAGATACTATGTTAACACTGTTACTCTCATTGGTTTCTACTACGCACTTATTTATCCCTTTATTACTTACTCATTAATAGTTTGGGGTAATACTTATGACTCCAATATTAAACCTTTATATTTATTGCAAAAACGAGCAGTTCGCATAATTTCTTTCTCCTCATTCCTATAACATTCTAGCCCAATTTTCAAGTCTTTCAAAATTATCAAATTTTTTGATCTTGTCAAGTTTATTACACCGGTTTTCATGTATAAATTTCATAATCAGCTCCTTCCTTCAGTTTTTTTCCAACTTTTTTACTCCAGTCAGGAATATTCACAATTACAATACCCGACTAGCTTCCAAATCCTCTCTTGCTCTCCCCAGTCCTCGTACAAATGTTGGTATTTTTTGTATAAAATTTCAACGTCCTAAAACATGGAATTCGATTGATGAATCATCTACCTTTTCAGTATTTAAAAAGAAACTAAAGTCTCTATATATATCGGTACTAAAAATGTTCTCTTCTCTGCAAGTTTGTTCTGTGTATGTGTTTGTATGCCCTTCTGACACAATATATTAATTTATTAATATAGACCAGACCAACTTATTTTGTTGCTTTGCGAACTTTTTGGTTTGCAAGACAACCAATTGAATTGGTCTGGTCATATATGTAAATATTTAGTCTTAACTATGGATGTTAAGATGGATGTCCAACCTAGACAAGCCCTTAAGGGTTTTTTTGTCACCCAGTACCCTATACTGTTTTTTAATTTACTTTAAAATTTTTGTATATTTATAATAATGGGTCAAATAAATTGTTGTTGTTGTTGTTGTTGATCTCTAAAGGGAGTACCCCAAGATTCCAAAACGTATTTGCTATGATGGGCAATATCAATCTTTCCCACCAGATTTGTGTTCCTGCCCCACCAGAGCGCGTTTACATGGCAGTCTTAATTACATTAACGATGATCCACTGTTTGGACTGAAATTTCAAATCGGACCATACTGCCGCTTTCAAAAAAATGTAGAGTGAAAATGAAGCAGTGCATGGCCCTGATTTCATTTTTCTATATTCTTTCTCTTATTTTACGAGCTAGTTGTAGATTGCAAAGCCAGATCCGCCTTCATAGATGAATCAGTGGCTGCCAAGAAGACAAACAAAAATTCTAACCATTCTTTTTTGTTAATCTGAGCGTGAGCGAGCTATATAAGACAATCGCGTTATGAGTTTGGCCTATTGCTAGGTTGTAAGCAACCAAAACCACTTACTTTTTACTAATTAACGAAAATTACGAACTGTTAAATTTGGTACTGCAATTGGTCGAATGTTAAAGCAACTGATATAGTCTGTGATAAACAGAGTTGATAGATGTTACAACCGCAACAACTTTAACAATGGCCAGAGGATTCAAAAGCTTCCGGAAGGAACCTTATCCAAACGTGTTAAACAGTTTAACTGTGGTCCCAACGACCGTGTGAACGCGACCTTAACTTGACACTGGAGTGATTTTATATTGAACACATTTATTCTGCTAAGGTTACTATTGGTCGGTAAAAATAGAATTTAACTCAACATGCTAAAAAGAAAGCAGAAGTAAAAGTCCTTCATAATTACGCAATTTTCCCTTTCGTAAACGGTCGTTGCTGTTAAATGGCAACAGTCGTTGCCAATTTTTATACAGTTGTTGCCATTCAACCGCCGCCAGGTTATCACAGTTGGTAAGGCTCCGGTCTACTGTGCCGGAGGTCTTAGGTTCGATTCCCAGACGGACCACCACTCAAGGTGTTAAAATCATTGAGGAGAAAGTGCTACCTTTGCTCTAACATCTGCAAATGGTTAGACTTTGGCGTCTTCTCGGATAAGGACGTTAAACCGTAGGTCCAATCTTTCGATCTCTCTGAGGAGGGCCTTAAAAGAGCCCACACTCTTCTTTCAAAGAGTGATCCCGGTGTTGCAGTCTGTCTCTTCTACTGACGGTACTTCTTATCGGCTGCGAATTTGCACCACTATATGTGAGCCGCTCAGCAGACTTTCTAAGACCCTCGCTTAACTGTTAAAACCTGTATATACCTGTAAAGTGCTTAGAACTCTAAGGATAAGCGCTATATAAATGCTTAAATTCTATGCTATGCTATTCTATTCTATTATATTCTGTTCTAATGTAATGTAATCTATTCTATTCTATTCTATCCATAACATTTCAGTGACAAAAATGTGACAAATTCGCGAACTTAGATCAATTGCGTATAAGCGTAACTTCAAAATGAGTGAGCTTAAGGACAGGCCAGAGTTCCAAAAATTAATGGCCGACAAACAGCAGCTTCTCTAACATTAATAAAATGTTCACATTCATTCAAATTGTCAACGTTTGAGAAGGAAAAGTTCGTGTTAGTCTTCCAGATAACTATACGTACAACATTGAGTAACTTTCAGGGGAACTCTTAATGTTCAAAACTCATCTAGTGTCAGAAGACATCACAACTAGCAATATCGATCAATGGATTGTTGACTATGAAAACCTCAACCGTGTCCGTCTGAAGATAAAAACGAAGAAAAAGCCAACTAGTGGACATGCGCTTCAAAATTATTACGAAATTAACGATGTCACGTTTTTGTCACTGCTCGCGTGAATTGAAATGGCAAGGACTGTTCCAAATGGAAACGACTGTTAAGGAAGGGAAAAAACTGCGTCGCCGTCCTGGCGATGGGAACGCCAAAAAACATGGCCTTAATTATTGATGCAAAAGTAGCACGATAAAATGTAGCGAGCTCACCGTCTGCTTGCCATCGTCTTGACTGATACGCCACGAAAAGCTCTCTTTTGTGGTTTTGTGGACAACGTGAACTTCAAATAACAAAAACTGCATGGTAATCTTTGTTTGCCTTTAAGTCTAAACATTTTCACTTTTTTTATTCGGGAATCTTGTTTAAAAAAAAAGAGAAAATTTATCGGCGACCTTAAACAGAAAAGCTTAACGAAAAATAATATTTTTCACAACTTCTGTCGTCTTTCCTCCCGTCCTCAGTTTTCAAAGGTCCCTAATGCCACCGGGCCCAGTTGTTCAAAAGCCGATAAGCACTAATATAACCCAGGGTTAAATGTTTAATCCACGATCTTGTTTCCATTCTTAGAATAATAGATTCAAGGAGTAATGATTTTGGAATTAACTAGAATTTTCAAAAACAATCCAAACAGTGTTCATATATAAATAATCGTTTATATTTTCTTAAAGAAGAAATTCCTGTTTAAATTTTCGCTTAAACTAGGGTTTAATTTAACCAGCCTTTGAACAACTGGGACCTTGCCGCTAACGGATCAAAAGCAACAACAAAGCTAAAATAAGCAATTGTTAATAGTTTTCCGGCTTAGCAAATACTAAATGCACATGTCGAAAGAAAAAGAATAATCTTTAAACCATACTGGAAAGAACTGTTTATGCTGACGTTTGGAGTCCTTTGTCGAAGTGAATGCCACTCAGAACCATTAATCAAAGAAGTCTTTTAAGACTCAACATACTTTAAAGGTAATTCTTCGAAATGATTAATATAAACCGAAGTCCCCCTAAAACGAAAATAATGGCATGCTAAACAGGCGCAGTTAGTATTAGATAAAAATGTAAGACATTCTTTCTGCCCAAGATGTTTTATTATCTTCAATTTTATCTCTCCCTCCTATGACAACGGATAAATTGATTACACTTATTCAGTTTGGCTTGTTCTTGACTTTGCTGAAAGTAATTTGTTGATATCAAACGTGCAATCCTACAAAGAAATATTGATTGGTTGGTTTAGTACATAAGCTATTGGGTTGGATATAAAACAATGTGCAATGTAAGAACTAATTACGGTATTAATTATTTACCATCATTTAAGGCAACAGTGTATATATGATTGACATTTTGCACAAACGAAAACATGAAATATGAATGATTTAGATGAGCTTTAGCTGGCCGCTAACCTTAGACCACCATCATGGATCAATCTTGTTCTAGTTAAACGCCTGTAACTGGTCACGTAAACGCTGTTTCCAGCTTCAGTTCGCCTCTTTTCGGGCAATCTGAGTCGATAACAGGTTTGAACCTTTTTCAAGGGTCCCGACTTTGAGAAACGTTCGGCACAAGACAAATGTATCTAGACATACTTGCATTTAAATTTTAATGAACAAGGGATCAAAAACAGCATTAACATTAAATATTCTTTTGATCACAAAACCGAGTTTGAAAAAACACACAATAAGGTGTTAAAGAAATCATTTTTTTGTCATTTGCTTGTTTATGTTTTTTGCATTTTAATTTGGGAATTTGGTTTGGCCTTTCCGTCCTCTGTGTGATCAACCACGCTGGTAACGCAGCCGGAGAATGTTATGTAGATGGTAACTGTAGGGATTCCCAGGGCGATATTTTTCTCTATTGGTAAGTTGAACACCGTAAATTATAGGTACGCATATATGGTCTTATGTGTAAATAAATGAAATAGCATTGCGTCCGGTGTGTAGATATATAGAAAGAAATAAGAGAAAAATATCATATATAGCCCTCGGCATATATCTATATAACTACACACCAAACGCATTCCTATTTCATTTATTTACACATAAAATTTTAATATTCAGCTTTTTTTTAATTGACACAAATCAGACCTTTAGAAGTTGCGGTTTTATCAATATTATTTAAACTAACAGCAAAAATACTTTCCTCATTTTTGTACAACAATAAAAAATGTTTTTTGCCTATTGCAAGATTTTCAAGAAGCGCCAATGTAAGGACCTGAAACTTTTGTTTTTGCAATTTCAGGACGTTCAAGGATTTTCAAAGAGCGTAGCAATCCTATTGACAATGTTACGATACCAACTGTTACGTTTGTTTTTATGCAACGAGTGAGTGAGATTATGAAACTAGAAAGGTACACTGACATGTTTATACTGTCAAAGAAGCTGGTCTCTACCTCCTCCACTTTAAATGTGTTTGTTTATCCAAGCCAGATAGCTATAAATTCTGCCAAACACCGTATAATGGGTTGTTGGACAGTTTTTCCTTCCGAAACTGACGTCACCATGAAGGACCCAGCGACCATTTTCTTCACACACTAGAGGACCTCCACTGTCGCCATTACATCCTCCTGCGGCGCTCGATTTAGCTTCCCCAGCACAAACGTGGGCGTATTCCTGTAATATGCTGCCGTATTTGGCTTTACAAGCAGCGTGAGACACTATTGGTAGAACAGCTTGTTGGAGAATATCTGCGGCAGGACCACCGCCGGATGTACGACCCCATCCTTAAATATTAATAATATTAATGTTTATAATAACAATAGTAATAATAACAATATTGATTGCAATCGTTCCTTTGCTATGTTCATATGGTAATTCTTTGAGTAATTGCTAAAACATAACAAGAGTTTCGTAATTTTTAAATTTATTTCGGACGTTTATTAAAATATTTGAGGCTGAGTCATGGAAAGTTCTCTTAACTCGAGGCACTGTCAAATTAGTTTAACCACTTGATCGTAAATCTTTCAAGCGTTTGGCTTCTTCCAGGCGGTCATAATTGTATAATGGCCAAATAATACAAAAAAGTATGAATCGATAGATCAGCTTTCAATTAATCTAATTCACGTCTTAACATCGCAATTTCCTTAATCTTTCCGATAAAAATTATCACAACAGATTCACAATAGTTATTCATACTCCAAATTGTTTTGATGTGCCAATTTGTTTTGGTAACTGAAATATTTTAGACTTATGATATTATATTGTAAACACTTTCTGTCTCTTCGGAACAGACAGGAGAAACCCACGAAGTCCCTGTGGGGTAGGGTTAAAGCCAAAACAGTTTTACCTGTGATGTAGCACTTTGCACCAACAGTAGCGTGTTTTTTTGGCAGGCACACCGTGTTCACCTTTGAACTTAGGCTCACTGGTCTTTCTAACTGGAGTAAAGCAATATCATCTTTGAGATTCTGCATCGTAAAACCGTTGTGCTTAATCATTTTCTTAACACGTAACTCTTGCTGCACGGAGGTAGTTCCTAATCGTCTGTGTGCACCTGTAGAAAAACACAACAATACAAAATGGAGCTGAACTGCTTAATGCACTTTGTTTGACAATTATAATTCAATGCAATTTTAACTAAATAAATCACCTTTTCTTGGATAAACCTTTTTGACTAATATAGAAATCTAGAAATAAATTAATTATTCCCATTGACATGAATCTGATGAGTCTCTATGAAGGGGAACGGGTTATTTCCAAGTATATCTGTGACATGCCTTGGTGTTTATTTTTTGATACGAATTGGATATCAATTCCATATAATTGAATCATAAAAAACTGAACAAGGTTTATTAAGATCTTTTTAATCGTTCAACTTAGATAAAACGTATTTTGCTAAAGCAGTTGAATATACTCAAATAAATCTACTTGAAAAACTGGAAAGGCGGCTAGTAAACAAAAACAAATAAGAGCAAATATCTATCATACACCATTACTTTAAAAGTTAGATTCTAACAAAAATGATTTTATCCGTACCAACAACGACTGTGTATAAAGATGGGTAAGGAGAAGAGGACACACAGTGCGCAGCGGTCAAAACCCAATCAGCTTTGATCAAAGAACCGCCGCAAATGTGCCCTCCATTTTTGCGAAGCGACACTTGCCATGGCCACGAGTGGGGCGAGGAGTTCTGTCCGTTTACGATGCGAGAGCCTGGAGGGCGCATTCCGCAGTGACCTGAAGTGATAAATGAAAAAAATACATACTATCGTACTACAACAACTTAACGACAAATATTTTATACAGAATCAGTAGAACAAGCTAAAGGCAACTGGAATCAATATTAGCATTAGGAGATTCTGCAAGGAAATAAAAGTGAAATAACGATTTCTAAACAGTTTATGATCAAGTAATGTTTGCTTTATTTTTTATTGAAACATTATAAAATGACTTTTTTTGTTGCCGACCATTTACTTGTGAATAAAAGGCAATATTAATTTGTTGTTGCTATTTTTTAAGAAGTTAAAATCAACCATAATTTTTCATCATTCGAAAGGTTCCCGAACATTCAAGTCGAAAAACAAACCTTAAGATTTATCTCAAAAACGTCGTTTATTACGACTGAACAGTCTCTATCAACATATTTGATGTAAGAAAACATATTTTAGTCATTTCGTTTTTGTTTCGAATTTAGAACCTCTAATTACCGGGGCCAGTCGAAGACTGGCACCAGTCTTAAAATGTTGGCTGTTCCTTTATTATTTTTAACGTCTCGTTTCCAGGGCCCCGCCAGTTTGCAAACGGTACGCTTGAGAGTTGTTAATGGTTGAAAGCATTTCATGGCGAAACTTGCTTTAATTTGCATAATGAAATTTTAAACGGTATTTTTTTTGTGCAGTTCTTTCTTCTATGGAACTTTAACTTTTTGTTTGAGGTAAACTATAAAAAGAATTTCTTACATAAATTTGGGTTGTAAAAAGTAAAATGCTAAGAAAATTAAAGAAATAAAACAAAAATAAACTTTTACTTTTAGTTCATTGCATAAAGGATGATACTTGCACAGTTTCTATGTGAAAAAATGGAACGACTAACACAGCCGCAACTGATATAGGATAAAGTAGACAAAAGAAGAGATTTGGTCAGCAGGAAATGCTGGTGATAAAAATAGAGTTAAAATGTGTTGCTTCTTTGAAACTGAAATACATTTTCTCTTTTACTAAATACCATAGTGCCCACTGTAGCTCTGCAGATATACAGTGTTTTCGTTGAGATTCGCAAACTTTTAGATTACATTTGTGGCTTTATTATTCGTTCTTCTGTCATATTGTAAATTTTTTGAATCAACAATTGAAATATTTTAGTCCTAGATAAATAATTACAATTTTTTTCATGACAATAGCTGAATTAAAAGTTCCTCTTTTGCCAACCAAAACTCTGGTTAAATTTTGAACAACGAATAAATGCTGTGATTGCAAATGATGGCTGGATCGATGGAT
>JAOTRI020138076.1:0-10918 GCA_028564885.2 Zoanthus sanctaehelenae
CTGTCAGCAGTGACCGCGAGCTCGACAGAAACGAATGAGCTTCAAGGAGCTTGCCGCTGATTTCATTGATTTCTTGGATCGCTGTGAAGAAAACGTGATTATATATGAATTTCAGGCAAGATATCGACAACCACTCGTCTCCCCACAAAGAAGTCTGCATGAAATCTCTTTTCTGATCAGATTACATACTACATAAACAACATAGCGGGATTTTGTGAAAAACATAACGAACTTACCGATGAATATAAGTCAAAAGTTATCTTATATCCCTTTCCACGATGTTTCTAAAAAGTCCAAGATTTTCCCACAACGTGTCACAGAGAAACGTCACTTACGCCAACCCCCCACCCCCCACCCCCAAACGTAAAATTGACGTTTCTTGTGGGCAAAATCGATATGTGAGGCTTCCTTTAAACAGAGATTTTACAGAGAATTTATGGCTCATTAACGGTTTTGCCACCCAGCTGTTTTGAGTATTTTGTAACTGCCATATCTTTTTAGGAATCGCAGCTCAAATAACCACAAAATTTCTATCTCTTTGTTAATTCAACAAACTTTCTCAACTTTTTGTTTTAAACCTAAAATTCTATGCTTTAGCAGAATGTAAACAATGACGTCAGGAAAGAATCGTCTATTACAAGCTCAGATGATTATCCATTGTGGATTATGATTGGATAATTGTTACGTTTACTTTCAGGGCTGTTTAACTTACGTGGCTCAGACATAGAATACAGCCCAGTCTTCTTCTCGTATTCAGTTATCACGAAGAACGACATCATGTGAGTATGTGAAAAGTTGCTTCTGTATATTCTTGTAACAATATACTCAAAGTACAAATATCATAGCTAAATGCTTTCGAGCCTAGTGGCCCATGGAGCCGGCGCTTATCTCCGGTTTCTGTACTGTTAAGCGGATGAGAGTCTTTGACTTCCCCTGGACGGGACACTAGTCCATCGCATCCATCAGTGTTTTGACTGCATTGTTTTCTTTGTTCTACGTCACTCGTGAATTTCACAGTTCTTAAATCGAAGTAAACCAGAGTTTCTTAGTTTCCGAACAAGCAAACTCGGTTTTCCATCCTTTCGGCCATGAAAGTTCAACTGATTTCCAAGATTCAGTATTAATTAGAAACATTTTAAACCTATTTCACCTGTTAGTCGCATTGTTCTGGTAAAGTTGCTCTAAGAAAATCGTGTATAGCAATTTTGTGCACTGTTTGTTTTAATTCGTTTACCGGTTCGAACACAAAATATAATTTGGAATATTAAAGCATTTCTAAGTTATGCTAATCTACAGTGCTTGACACCGTGTGTTTTGCATTAGAATCAAATAATTATCAAGGTTTTGTTTCTAGAGCAATTTAAAGTGTTACTTTTGACAACGTGAGTAATTAGTGAAAAGATACTTACAAAAACATAGTTTAAACAAGTTACCAAAGTACAGAGACTGACAAATTTGTCTTGGCTTAACGGCGTGCCCTTTGTAAATACGAACGTTAGGTTGGAAATAGCCCAGAATCAAACGAATGTAAAACTAAAAATAGATTGACAGGAAGTGCGAAATACGCTCTAGTTTCGCTTCATTCACAAACGGTGTTGTCATGACTCCACCAAGAGACAACAGAGCGTTCCGCATTTGTTGATGTTGCTTTCTCAGTATAATGCAAGCGCACTCAATTTGTAGAGCTTTGACCTTAGCCTCACTTCACTACAATGAACTGAGAGTGTATCGTTGTAAGTGTGACTTCTCGCTCTTTCTTGTAAACATGTCTAAATATTTAACAACAAAACGCGGCTAAAACCTTACAAACTGAGTCCACTGTCATTGTAGAAAGCAGCAGCTACAAGTGCGAAATGGTCTTGCTGTCTCCTCTCTCTCCCCTCCCTTTCCTTTTTTCCGGTACCCATGGAAACGCTTTGCGCTTTTTAAATCTGCGTGCCTACGTGGTTCCTAATAGTTAACCATTAACCATGACTATGTGCTTGTAAAGTACCACGTGTGCCCTACCTCCACTCTAATTACAGTCTTTGGTCCTTCACTTAGTGACTTCAATATTTGTTTAAGTCAGCTGCATCGCAAAAGTTAAAATTTTATTTTGTTTTTGAGCGTAATCATCAAAAACTAAACAAAAATCTTGTAATTTACATTTTAATTTGTCCGAAGTGATATTGATATTTTACAATTTTTAGGTTTTATAAATTTTAGAACTAACCACTATAGCTAGCTATACCGTGCAAGTAGGATAAACTTACAAACCAGGAAGCTAAAATGCACTCATATTGATCAACACACTTGTTTCAACAACGTTTTAAAATATGACCGGACTTAATGCTCAAAAAGAGCTTTGAAACCATAAATAAAAACACAACACAAAAAAAAATTGCGGAAGCTAAGATGGCATTTGTACGCGTTCTGTTGAATAAAATTGCAGGAAACTTTTGAAGTTTTTGTCTGAGTAAAAATGTTTTTGAATTGCAGTTCTAGTATTATCGAGTTTTGTGCTATTATCCATAATTATAGAAGTACAACGAAATTCAATGGACATTTCAGAGCAAATGTTTTAACTCAACAACTTTGTAATGTCCAACAACTCTTTTTTTTATAAGAGCTTAAGCTTCTGCATCTCCTTCTTCTTCCTCTTCAAATTCTCCTTCCTCTTCAGCTGTTGCATCTTGGTACTGCTGGTACTCGGACACCAAGTCATTCATGTTGGATTCAGCCTGAAAATACGAACAACGAGCCATTATTACAAGACTGTATAGTTAAGCCTGGCGAAATATAGAAACTCTTAGTTTAACGTAAATTGCGAAGGAAATGGTTGCCTATTCTTCCTAGCCATTAATAACTCGGCGACTCAGATTTTGGCGAGAAAATCAAATTTGTAGAGGAAGGAAAACCGGAGTTGACACGGTGAAAAAACCTCGGAGTCCGATACTGAGATAAGAATATTTCAGACCGCGGCGAGCCAGGGACTGATGACCACAACAATACACGCGTTATGTTAATCTACAAGACAATACCATGAATGATCCACAAAAATTAGTTTCTTCATAATTACCTTCTGACAGTACAATTGTTGAGCTATAAGTTGAGTATGTTCATGTTATTTGTGCAGCTTAGCGCCACAAAATTGCATCATGAGAGGAAAAAAATTTATGATAAAACAAAACAATGTTAAAAATTACAAACCTCAGTGAATTCCATCTCATCCATTCCTTCACCAGTATACCAATGCAAGAAAGCCTTGCGCCTGAACATAGCAGTGAACTGCTCACTGATTCGCTTGAACAGTTCCTGGATGGCAGTGCTATTACCCACAAAGGTGGATGACATCTTGAGACCACGTGGAGGGATGTCACAGACAGCAGTCTTTACATTGTTGGGAATCCATTCAACAAAATAGGAACTGTTCTTGTTCTGCACATTCAACATTTGCTCATCAACCTCTTTCATGGACATGCGGCCACGGAACATTGCAGCAACAGTTAGGTAGCGACCATGGCGAGGATCACATGCAGCCATCATGTTCTTGGCATCAAACATCTGCTGGGTGAGCTCAGGGACAGTGAGGGCACGGTACTGCTGTGAACCACGACTGGTGAGAGGTGCAAAGCCAGGCATGAAAAAGTGCAGACGAGGGAATGGAACCATGTTTACAGCCAGTTTTCTCAGATCAGCATTCAACTGTAAATATGTGATAAAACAAGAAGTTCAGTTAATCTACTAGAGTTTTCAGAGCTCTGTATGCATTGTGAAAAAGTAGCAGCAACAAGTTTTAAAGAGAAGTATTTTTAAATTAAATTAAAATTTGGATTATAAGGATTTCACAACATTGGTAAGGTCCACCCAATATATAACTGAAAGCAACAGCAGGCTCTGGTTTAAACACATGCACCATTAGATGATCCCTGTTAAGTGTCTCGCCTGCATTAACACGAACTACTTATTCTTTCTAAGTACTCTCATGGGGAATTTCATTGTAATCATTTTATAAAAAAAATTTAGAAACTGGTACAAATGGTTGTCATAGTGACATTGTATACAATAAAAACCACGGTGGTTATGGTTTTTCACAATCCTGAGGGGCATTTTTGAATAAATCTTAAGCCAACATTTCATTTTATGCACAAGTTTACTTACTTGATATAAAATAAGTCGTTTCACTTTGATTTTACCAACAGTAAATGAAAAAGAGTAACCAATTAAAACTTAATTTGAGCTGGGGATAAAGGAAATTGAACTGGTTTACGCTTTTAATGTTATAACTAGTAAGAAATAACAAAGGTCTGGTTTTCAGAATTGAGAAAAGCTCTTGAATACATAATATTATGTAACTCCCGCATCCGTAATCGATATACAACGTATTAACTACGACATTTAACAAAATACGAACAAAAAAATATTTACCAGCAAGAAAGGAATAAAATTACTTTCTAACAACACTAACAATTTTATTCAATATCATACGATAAATTTAATAGTTAGCTTTGCATGATTACAACATGCTCATCAAAGCTTGACTTTTTAGTATAAAAATTTCTCCAAATTGAAAAACACTTATACATTAATAATATTTTCTAAAACGCCTTAAGCTTTCATTTCTTTAATTTATATTTGTTGGCAGTCACACAATTTTATCAAGCAAAAGAAAACAAATTTTAGGTGTGGCTTTGAAGAGCAGCTGTTGGCTGCAAGGATTATGAAATCATCGCTCCGCTTCGACGGACATACCTGACCAGGGAATCTAAGGCAAGTTGTTACACCGCTCATGGTTGCCGAAACCAAGTGGTTCAAATCGCCATATGTCGGTGTGGTGAGTTTTAAGGTTCGAAAGCAAATATCGTACAATGCCTCGTTGTCGATGCAGTATGTTTCATCTGTGTTCTCCACTAACTGATGAACTGACAGCGTGGCGTTGTATGGCTCGACAACAGTGTCTGATACTTTGGGTGATGGTACGACACTGAAAGTGTTCATGATACGATCGGGATATTCTTCACGAATTTTTGAGATGAGAAGAGTTCCCATACCGGAGCCAGTGCCACCTCCGAGGGAATGTGTGAGCTGGAATCCCTGAAGACAGTCACAGCTTTCAGCTTCTTTCCGAACAACATCAAGAACCGAATCGACAAGCTCAGCTCCTTCTGTGTAATGGCCTTTCGCCCAGTTATTTCCTGCTCCACTCTGGCCTGTAATATAAAAATATATATAATTAATAAAAATCTAGAGAGAATTTACCTTTAGCAGCTTCTGTCTGCTATTCAACAGAGCGATTGTATTGAAATTCGTTATTACAACATGTTTGAACAATTTCTTTCATGAAATTTTAATTGTTTCAAAGAGCTTTAATACAAGGGATTAATCAAAACCCAAATGCGACTTACCAAACACGAAATTATCTGGGCGGAAAATCTGTCCAAAAGGTCCTGAGCGAACAGAGTCCATAGTTCCGGGCTCAAGATCGACGAGAACTGCTCTCGGCACATACTTCCCGCCTAAATGTTTTGGGGAAAAAAGCATGGCAACGGTTAATATTTGAAACTGAATTTTCGCAAAAATATGCCAAAAGTATAAAAGAAAATTAAGGTGATTGTAAATGCAAATCTTGGAAATAACTCCTTTATCTCATTACCTGTAGCTTCGTTGTAATAAACGTTGATTCTCTCAAGCTGAAGGTCTGAATCTCCATGGTAGGTTCCAGTGGGATCGATGCCGTGCTCGTCAGAGATCACTTCCCAAAACTAGAAATAAAATCAAATTTAGAAGCGCCTCTGCGATTCAAAATGAAAAAAAAAGTCAGTTCTTACTTTAGCTCCGATTTGGTTACCGCACTGGCCGGCTTGAAGATGAACAATCTCACGCATTTTGTACAAATTTCGACTAAGAAAACTTCACAAATCCAATTCCTCCCAGTTAGCACTTGAAATGTCGTTGCGAGATGGCAAACTCAGCTTTATAGTTCACACGTCAGCCCATTGTGACGACACTCGTCAACCTAGTTGTCATAACAACTGTCAAAAATATTGATAAACAGGCACAGCGAGTTCTGTGTCACACGACCAAGGCAAGTCATGATACTTCAAAAAAACACAAAAGACAAAAACTTTATTTCACAAATAAAATGTAAATAATGTGAATTCTTTAATCGCATGGTTAGTTTAAAACAATCAGAAAAATCATAAATCCGAGGTTAAAGAAACAACTAGCTTTTTGAAATTGCTGCAAAAACATTGAAAATATGCATATGACATGTCACATGTGATGTAATAAAACTTAAATCAAAACAAAATTATATATATCAGATATTTTTCAAAAAAATTCATGTTGAAAGACCAAAATCTTCTAATAGAAACATTGATTTGCAAATCTGGTTATGGTATTTAAGAGGACGTTAACATTTAAAAAGAAGATAGAAATGTATCGTCGCTCATTATTTTATTTTTCACTGTTGAAACCGTAGGGGAAGAAATTAAACGCTCCTTAAAAAAAATCAAACAAACAATATCGCTCAGTAGGTGTTAATGATAGCTACAGAACTAACTTTCAAAAGCGTTCCCAACGCAAAGCAGGTTACTGTTAAGGGCAACCCTTATTTGAACATCCAAGCATAAAATGAAACACAAAAATACTGAGACTAGGCTACGGTGAGGGCTTTCTTACAAAGTTGGTTAATCCGCTGGCGAGTGATAAACTAGACTAACTATTTAAAATTAAAACATTACACAAAAAAATCTATTTTTGAATTGAGCGTTTAATTTTTTCCCTTAGCAACGTATTTTTAAAATACCATTTTAAAAACCATTTGATTTTCACGAAAACAACTGCCTTGCACGCAACTTGTGATGATTCTCAACTCAGCTCAGTCTTCTGGCAATGCCTTACAAGAATTAGGGAAAGTAGACTGGTGACTAGTCTCGTTGAAAATGGCGTCCGAATTGGCTGTTGAGTCTCTTAAACCAAAGCGATCACTTATTGACCCCAAATTTGAAGGTTACAAACTTTCAATAGAACCACTTTTAGTGAAATCTACTCAGCTAGTCTCTTCTGTTAACGAGGTTCCCCTCAGAGAAGACAATTTTTCGTTGCAACATCTACGCGCGTTTGGGAACCACAATCACCTCGTGGTAGACCTGTGTACTAGCGAGGTAGAAAATGAAGAAAGCGTTTATTACGTAGATGAAGATTTGCAAGTACAACAGGTTTTGATCAAAGTGAGTATTATTACTGCTGTTATTTAGTGCTTCCGTGTTTTCTCTGTCCGTAGTACTTAAAGATTGAAAATACATAGTGTAAAATTTTGTTTGCCTGAGTCCTTTTTTGGGGCAAAAAATCTGGAAAAAGCTATAGAGTACCCCGCCACTGTCGACAGTCGACAGTCCCAGTCGGTTACCAACACATACAAAATATAACATTTTACAATGAGAAACTGAGGGTTCATCAAGCAAAGCAAACTACAGAAGATTAACAATAAAATTCTCTCAAACTTGTTCAATAGAAAGTTTAGAAACAAGTTGGGAGAATTTAATATTAAACCGGGATTGAAAGAGTTAATGTACCCAAATGCAGAACTCTTTAAGCATAACGAGGAAACAGCACTCCATCTACTACCTTTATACAATGAACTGCAAGCTGTTTGAATCAGTGTTAAGCTACCATTTGTACAATACATGATAGTTGCATACATGTCAATTCTCCAGGATAAGCTGGGAAAGCCAGGAGGGCAAAGTTCAATGCTGGTATTTTTATAAAAGAAAAATCTCCGGAGTTTAGATCTCCAGAGGTTGGTATCTCAGGGGTAGTGGCAACTCATAATTAAAATTGGAACAGCCACATCAAAAACATCACAACAAAAGCGAAACAAGTTAAAAGCAAGCCTACAAAACCTTGCCAGTACCATCATCACATCAGAAATATCAGGTTGATAAACTAGTTTATTGCAAGTTATTTTCTCTGACAAACTGTCTGCTTGTGCTGCTTCTCTTAAGTTTAAAAAGTGGAAAAGAGAAATTCATTCATATTGCTCACCCAGTCACGGAAGTGATTTCAATAATTTAAGTGTGAAGTATCAAGCAGGTGACATGTGTACATCAGGGTTCAAAATAGCGGCCGGCTGCCGGCGATATCCGGCAGATTTTGGACCTTACCGGCGATTTTCGTTTCCACAACACAGTTGTCTTGTAGGTTTCACATGTTTATACCATTTTGCAAACAGGATATTTTACCTGCTACGAAAGCAGCCGGCAAAAACTTTGGACCAAACAAAAGAGCTTAGAAAATAAAGCAAAATTTTAGAACGTTATTTTGAACCCTGTACATATATCCAGGCCTGTCAGTCAAAATGCCTGTAGGCAAGCAATCATTTTCTCGTCTTAGCACCAATGCATGCAATTGTGTGCAGTAACTCGAAAATAGTATCTTGCAGATCTATAAATTTCTAAAAATTAACATTGAAAAAACCTTTATTGGGACACTATGAACACATATTCAAAGTACAGCAGTACATTCATATTTTATATTTGTAATAAAGAAAAAATTAAAACTGCAAACCATTCTTGTGTGGCAGAGGGTGAAAAATCTTTTTTCTTTGCCACAAAATATAGCTTCATGTGGTGGGGATTTTGTAAATGTTGATGATCTTGAGGACTGTGTTGAACTGTGCTTTGGAACATATATTTTAGACATGTAAAGTAAAGATTATCAATTTTGAGCTTGGTAAAAAGATAAATTATTAAACAATGACTCAAGTGTGGGATAAGGAAATCTGTGATTGTTAGGATTAATTTTGAACACTTGACCTCCCAAACTAACTCTATCCAGTGAGCTACTAGAACTCACATGTGGAGAGCAAGGGCATTATAAAAACTTGAGCTTACATGTGACACGTGTTGGGCATACTACTTGGATAGGCACAAAGTCAGTTTGAATAAATGATTAATTAGTAAATAAAGATAGTGAATTTTAAGCTTGGTAGTAACCGTGAAAAGACAACAATGACACATTAATCACTGAGCTTAAAATTCACCAATAATTTATTTCACATCTAAATTTGTTTCAAGGTGCAGTTCTACAGCTCAAGAACATCACAGTAGCTTCAATAATTTTTATTTGAATGTTTAAAATGTATTGTACATAGTGCTTTCAAGCAAAATTTAAGCCATGCAACTGATGGTTGCATTAGCCATTCATAACTTGTTGTATTCATGGCAGTTACACTGTATTGTTTGTTTTTTGGTCAAATTTCTTTTAAACCAGTTAATGTTTTTAATTTCAGTTCTTATGTTGATCTGAGACCAATACTGTAGCTAGTAAATTAAAAATCAGTAAAATTGCTTTTTGATACTGAGCTCATAAAACTGGTAAAACCCAATAAAATTATACAAAAGTTAAACCAGTTTGAAACATTTAAACTATTATAGTTTGAAAAATTTCAACTAGTAATTAATAAAAAATTAAAACTGGTTTGAAAAAACTACCGTAATCTGAAGTTCAAAATTAATTTAAATCACAACGTATTGAAAAATTTCAACTAGTTTAAAACATTAAAACTGGTTTGAAAAAACTACAGCTGTAATCTTAAGTTCAAATTTGAATCACAATGTATTGACAGACACACTTTAATTAGCAATCTGGGCCTTGACGTAAAGTATTAAATAAAACTGTTTTTATTTCAGGATAAAGATGTAGCTGCAATAAAATCTGTGTTTAAGATTCCAGAGATTGAAGAGAAGAAGGACATGGTAAATGCATGCCTCACATTTCCTTCAAGTAGGCTTGCATGTGTCAGTGATGGGTCTGGCAAGCTATACATCCTAAATACTGATGATAGAGAAAGAAGTTGCTCGTGGAAAGTTGTACACACTTTTCAGTTGGACAGACCTTTCATCATTCTTCACTGTATTCAAAGTAAAGAGAATTCCCTCCTTGGTTGTTTGTTATTGAGTATTGTTGATGACAAAGAAGCTAAGACAGTACAAGAATCACATTTAGTTTATCTGAACCTTGTGTTGTTTTCACAATCTGTAACAAGTTCAGGAACTCCTGGCTTTACCACTGAAAAAGTTTTGGAGTTTTTAGGACACACAACTCCAGTTTATGCTTCTGTTGAACCAGGGATTAATGGAATTCTTGTGGCAAGTGAAAAGCTATTTTACTTGGTAAATGGTAAGTATTTGTAACTTTTGCTAAAATTGGTTTCTGGCATTTTTGCATCATTGTCGTAATCATCGCTCTAAGCTGCTATTGTTTTGGTCACCATGGTGATTAGAAATAATAATTGGCTACCAAAATTGTCAGAATAGTTGCCAATTTGGTGAACTTCTTCCTTGTCTTTGGATTTTTTAGTTGACATACATGACCACATAATTGTTCAGTATCTTTTTTTTTGTAGTTATCTCTGCCAAGGAGGTTATGTTTTTGCCAGGTTTGTTTGAAAGTTAGTTAGCAACATAACTCAAAAAGTTATGGACGGATTTTGATGAAATTTTCAGATGATGTCAGAAATGGGACATGGAAGAATAAAGTAGATTTTGAGGTTTTTCCCAAAGAAATCCTTGATTCTGGATCACTTTGAAGTTTTCGCTATATATAGGACCGCATGTTACCAATGTTGTGTGGGGATTGCAATATGCTTGGTGGAGGTCTGCACTCTCTGAATGCTTTTCTAGTCTCTGGCCATTTATTTTGAAGATTTAAACATATTCATTTGATTTCCTAAGTCGATTTTCTTGTGGAGTGGCAATTTTGATACAAAGAAAGAGGGGGAAACTGCAGGGCTTCTGACATTTCACGAAAAAAAATTGGAAATAGTGCAGCACCAGTGGGTAATTGCGCGGCACTGCACAGCAAGATATGTCTATTACGCGGCAAATTACGCGGTTTTTCACTGACCTTATTTTTGATAAGTATATGTATTACATTA
>JAOTRI020138086.1:0-10918 GCA_028564885.2 Zoanthus sanctaehelenae
TTCACTCTATCTCCCAAATAGCAGAAACCTCTCACCGATTCCACCTCTTCACACAACTCCTCCACAGGTCCCACAAAGCCATTAACCTGATTGTTACATCTTCCACACACAAAATCTCTCCCCAACCTCATGGTCACTCTCTTTACTTTTGCATTCACACACAACCCTGAATTTGCCATTACTCGCTTCTCACAAATGCCACATGGATCTATTTTACTTACAGTTTGTTCACCTTCTGCACCACTCACTAACACTTTTGTCTTCCCGAGGTTCACCTTCACCCCCTTGCTCTCGAATGCCTTCTCCATTTCCAAAAATTCTCACTTAGTCCCTCCACCACTATCAATTGAAAATTATTATTAATGATAATTTTTTGTGATATTTTGTTGAGAAGTTCATTAATAATCATTTAAATATTTATTCAATACCAGAACACATACTGTATGGTGCATCTTACTAGTAACTATAGAGTAAAGGACAAATTATATTAAATTTGAAGTTAATATATTTAAAAAGCAAGTGTGTTTTAACTCAATCACAAAAATGGCCACTCTTATTAATATATAAACGGACAATCTGATAACCAACATCGATGCCAAGTCTTTGGACGTGTTTTCAAATCTTTTAATTAAAGATGGAACGAAAAATCCATCAGACAAGAATGAAATGCGGTAGTGTTGTGAAATCCATTCCATGTCTTTGGTTAATGAGGACTTGGATCTCAACCTTAATGCTTTTATAGCTCTAACCTATAGTGGATGTAGCAAAGGACAGTGTTAAAGTTAAGTGGCCAAGTTTACAGAACAAGGCAGATTCGAAAAGTTTGTGGGAGGACCTGGTCCTTGTCATTGGTGCTGTCATTGTTTTCTTAGATTTTGTGTGAGTAAGGTGAAGATCAACAGACGAAGGAATAAGATCGAGGAAGAAAGTGCTGCGTTTGAGAAGGGCATTGAGAAAGGAAAGAAATGAAAGTGGAGAGGATGGGTAGCAATTGAAGAGTTGGTATCACAAGCAACGAAGTGTATTAGCAAGTTGGTGAAGGTAGAGAGGAAGGCTAACAGGAACAGAGATGGGAAGAAGGCTCTGAAGGATTTCACAAAGAACCCCTGGCTTCAAGTTTACAAGTTGGTGTTTACTGAGAAAGCAGGTGGCTCAATTAAAATCCCCAAAGTGGAATTGGAAGAAGCTTTGAGGGTTACCTATTCTGATCCAGCCAAGGATACCCATTCAGGAAGTATGGTGTGGTGCCTTGGTTAAGAGGAGAAAAACTTAAACCGGAGAGACATCTGAGGAAGAAGCTTGGTACTCGTAACAGGCTAATTCCGATAACGTATGATGTATTGACGTCATCGGCAAATCTTGAAAGATGGGGAGCTGGTAACAGCGCCAGTTGCTACCTATAGTGTGGCAAATTTGCCGACCTTAACTACATCCTTTCTGCATGTCATCTGGCTCTCAGAAGAGGCTGGTACACCTTTAGACAGAACTTGGTTTTGGAGGTTGCAGTTAAGGCCGCTAATGAAGCTTCGAGAAGAAAAGACTAAACCAATTACCTTTGTTGGAGCTGGTGTGCGGCGCGTGTCAAGCCAAAGGCCTAAAATGAGAGAGGTCTTGGTCAGTAAAGAAGTGGGAAATTCTTGAGGAAAAGGCATTACCAGTTGATATTGTGGTGTAACATTTCAGGACTGAGAGCAACAAAAGATAGCCCTTGGAGAGTTGACTGTATCAAGGGAGGAAAACTTTGGAGAGGCCCGGCAGAGGAAACTCAACGGTTATAAAAATATTAGGGTGGAGGTGGGTGAGCAGGGCTGGGAGGTTGAGGTCATTCCTTTTGAAGTTGTTTACCGCGGTTTCCCCCTTAGCACCAGAGGGTTGATTCCTGAGGGTAATTGGGGCTAGTGAAAGTCGATGGGAGAGGAGATGGGTGAAAGAACAGAAAAATGCAGCACCTGGATTCTGCTTGCCTGGGCGCACAGGAAACCGCTGTTGCGTACCAACTATTATGCATGAGGGATGCTGAGCTTAATGGTTTGGAATCCTGATGCCTGGTAGCGCTAAGCTGATGTCCCAGGCGGGCCCTGGGCTTTAGTGCACTTTTTAGGCGTATCTTTTCTTTTTATAATGATGAGCCCACTGACTGTAAGCAGCCATGGACAGCTGTATCACCATTTTTGGAGTTAGGATCAGGTTCTTACTAAAAATGCCCTAGCTTTGGCCTATTCGCGGCATCATCAGAGACTGACAAAAAGAATATTCTCGAAAATATAAAGTATAAAAGAGAGCCCTTTTAAAATAATATTCAAACTTTCACCCTGTGAAAGAAAAATTCAAAAATCAATGCTTTTTAAAAATTATTCACCCGTTGTACAGCAGCAGCTAACTCTACGCATCCTATCTAAAATATAACTTTGATAATGTCTGCAGCTCTTCATGAGATACAGATTAATTGTAGAAAGTCACAAAAATATAATTTACAGTTAGCATAAACAAACTTTTCTTCAGGGTTGGGTGTTTAATGTGTTGCCATGGCTGGTGTATTTTCCTCTCTCATTAATCCTTGGACGTGTAGCTGATTTCATGATAAGAGCAGGTCAGTCGTAATCTTTATCTGCTACAAAATAGATTAGTTTTAAGCTTATCTATAGGAAAAAAGTTTATGCAAACTTACTTTATCCATTCCCGTCTTTTAACTATGTCTGTATTCTTATAGTTCTAAAATAAACGCTCTCTTTGGCATTGTTTTGTTTTATAAAACTGATTAGAATGCAATAATCCTCAGATCTGCTGCAAATCTATTTTATATAACTGATCATAAATCACGGAATGACGTCAAGAAAAAGATATTCAGGATGGAAGTGACGTTATTTTCTAAAAGGAATAAAACAATTAGAACAATCACCTGCTTTGCATCGTTCTATTTTAACACTTTTCTCGTGTTCTCTATATGTCATAGCGTTATATATTGTTATCTAAAAATACGGTTAATATTTTTATATTCCATTTATTTTAGAAAATATACCCTTTAAATAATTACCTTCAAGTGTCAACGAAAACGTAGCCAAATTTTGTGGCTTGCATTTTTGAGTTTGCCGAGGTTTTTTTGATGCTTTTTGTTTTAGACCCAGTCCACACGAGTTCGGAGGTTTTGGTTTCTCCGCAGTGTCTCCGGAGATATCTGTATACGCTCTCCAGAGTGGGAAATTCTGTATACGATTTGTCTTCGGATACGTGTTGGATACGCAAAAAAGCTTTATACGGATATTTTTTTGTCTACGATGACGTCATAGTATCGATCCAGTCAAGTCCAAATTAGCCTTTGAGATATCTGGATATGTAGTGGACACGTGTAGACGGTCGTATACGTTTCGTATATGCTACGTGTGGACGCAGAGATTTTTGAATCGGGATAAAACAATTTGCGTTTACAAAAATCTTCGGACTCGTGTGGACTAGACCTTAAATTACAGTACAGGCCCCTGTATAGAGGAGTTTGCCGGATGTCCCTCCTGTACAGAGGTTTGCTGGTTGTCCCACTGTACATAGGGGCTCTCCGGGTGTCCCTTTCAAAGGCCGTAAAGATCCATAAAGTCTATTGGAATATAAAGGCAATGAATACAAAATCAAGATTATACAGTAAAAAATATTCATCAAATCGCATTTAGAATTAGAACAACTCGTTTGAACCTGTAATTAAACAGTTATGTTTTTAAATTAGAGTAAAATTTAAGTAGACGTTCCAGCAAAAAATACCTAGGTCGAAAGTTTTGGTTTTGCATATAACTTTATTAATATTATGCTATCCTGAAGTTGTGATAAAATGACGTCATGTCTCGGGGATGGGTCCCAAAAACTGTTGTTCGCACCCTTAAAGCAAAATTTCTGCGTCCCGAGCCATATTTTATTTCAAAATCAAGCATTTTATTGTCTTCAAACTAAGCTTAAACAAGACGCTCCAGAAGCGTTCAGTGGGCGAATTTTTGTTCCAGGCCCCTCTTCTCACAACGCACCTAGCTTTGCAAGGAGTTGTGGGAAACACAATTTATAACTAGGCTTACCACAGGTATCCCAGTAAATACGAACTTCATTGTTAGCTGATGTTTGGAGTTAGAGTATCTTTATTTAGGAAGTTAATATTTTGAAATAATTTTAATTGCGTTTAATTTGTAGGATTCTCTGTAACGCTTGTACGAAAAGTTTTTCAAGTAAGTTTTTATCGTCTTCTTTGCTGTGTTACATATTCACAATTCAGATATGAAATGGATTTGAATTCTACAGAAAAGATAGTTTAGCAATGTTAAAGATATTGATCAACAAAGTCAATATAAGCTAAAATTTGTGTGCGAGAAAGTTCTAATGAGAACCAACTGCTATTTGAATTGCTTTACAAGTAAAACATGAGTTAAGCCATTTGTAGGATGAAATAGTTCATTTAGCTGACATTTCAATAACGCAATCACAGTTTTCTCAAAATGTTATCAATTTTTAAAACTACCACTGACAGCGATTGTTTCAATCTTATCTAAATCATTTATTGACAGTCATCTTTTGATAACTGTTGATCTTTGTAGATATTTGCTTTTTTACGAAAGGCGGTTAACAGTGGAGGTTCCAGGGGAGGTTCCCCTATCAGACATAAGAAGAAGTAATTTGTCTCAAAGGAGTCAATATTCTTTTCCTTTATAGGACCCAATCGCCCATTCAAAAATGGCTGGACCTACCCCCGGTCAGTACCAAAAATTTATAAATAAATGAAATTTAGAAAACTGAACAATTTGTTGTACCTTACAAACCAGATACTTTCCATGTGCATCCCAGCTCTGTGTATGGTGCTTGTGGTTGGTGTAACAACCTTCCATACGGCCATGTTTCTAATGACAGTGGCTATTAGTGCTACCTCTCTTGGCAATTGTGGCTCTAGCGTGCTGCCTATGGACTTGGCCCCCCAGTATGCTGGATCGGTTTATGGTAGGTTTTTACAAATATCTGTGGTTATCTGACACCTTTCAAAACTTTATACATCAACCATATTCGCATTCTGTTTTTTATGCTTAGTTTGCTTTGAACTGTTGTTTTAACTCCTCAATCACCGCAGTAGCATATAACACTTGTTCTTTGTTGTATTATCGTCTTTGTTTCTTTGCAATTAACCGTTTTGTCCAAGTTGCAAATTTCCTTTTTCCCAAATCAATTTTTATTTTTCATCACGTTTTGTGTTTATTTTGTGTCCATTATATAGAACTTTTCCTTTGATTACAAGCGGTTATTTTAGATCCTATATCGGTGGATTTTTGGTTTCTTCAAGTTCTGCTGGATTATGGAAATGTTCAAGTGATCAATGCTAGAGACTTGGTTCGTCTCTGCAACAAATTGGCCACCTGTTATCAGCATCGTCGACTTGACTACCATCTTCAGCTCTTTTCTCTCTGTCTGTATTTCTCAATTTCATATTGCCTTTTTGGTTCTTGCAGCGTTCCATATACATGGAATCATCGGCTCGATAAGTCCACAATGAAGCCTAAATTCTCTGGATAATGTAATGCTTTTCGAATATCGTTTCGTTATCCATCAGTGCACCTTTTTTACCAATTATCTTATCCAGCCTTTCAATCGTTCCTCTTACATTTCAGAGATCCAATGACAACTTATATATGTATATTGTTTTTAATGCTTTGTTATTATCTTAAAAGGTATTATGAATGCATTTGGGGTCACAGCAGGTAAGTCCATTTTGTTTCCTCAATTGTACACTATCTATATTGATTATTCTTAAAGTAGTTCTGCTCTAGTTTTGTGAATACTTTGTCTGACCAAGTGCCCCATTTGGGTATAATACTTGCAGCTACTAGTATTAATGTCCCGTTGGTAGCGGAGATTACCATTCAACTGTAAAACTTTACGGGTTCAACATACACGCATGCGCACAACTGACTTCATCATTCACATCTACCATAATAGTGGTAACGCTTAATGGACAGTTGTTCTAACTTGTCAGCCTAGCTACCAAACAGAAAACATGCACATTGCTTTTGGGGATGTTTCCAGAAAGATTCACACAAGAATATAGGAAGCTAATTAAGTGCTTGAATCAAAAATAATTATCGTTCCCAGAGCTTGAGCCAGAAGGAACGCGATCGAAAAATTCGCTTATTCCAAGCCTGCGTTTATGGCTCCTACATTCATGCGTATCATCATTAATTTTATGGGATAAAGCCCACAAACAACTTGGACTCGATCATTATTTTTAACCTCTGTTTCCAAGGCAGTCGCTAAGAAAACTGTCTGGTGGTTGGTGCTTCATTTGAGCCGGTTAAAAACGGCTGAAAAAAGGTTTGTTAACCTTTTTCCGAGTGGTTACCACTTTCTTAGCCAGCAAATTTCGCCGGCAGCTTGCGCTTAGCGACAACCCTGTGTTTCTAAAAGGCGCTATGCTTTACAATTTTGCAATCTTTATTGAATTTTTAAAAAAGCTTATGCATCCAAGTTGCTCGATTGGCAAAATGGTGTCAAAGTTAACGTGAAATTACGGTGTTTATAGCACGAACTTTTCCTTTTAACATTCATGCGGTGTAACCGGTTTTTAATTCTTCTTAATCCTTAACTTCTTAATCTTTAATTCATCTTAAAAAAAGATAACATTGATTGTTTTGATATACCGTGCTTTTACTCGACTTACATTCCATCTACTTTCTTTGCAGGAATCATCACCGTTTGGTTAACAGGACACATTTTACAAGTTTCAAAAAGCTGGTCAACCGTCTTTTTACTGAATGCTTGTTTTGTTTTATTTGGAAGTTTTGTATTTCTCATATTTGGTAACGCACGAAAAGTAGTGTAAAATAAATATTATTTTTTTTTCCTTGCCTTCTAACTTACTTTAGTCATTTTTTTATCTTTTGTACTGGTTATTATTTTGTATAAATGTTATAGTTAAAAAATTATTCGATAACAGTATATGAACTCATAATTCGTCAACATAATTCTAGTTGAGAGTCCAATTAAAATCGAACGTGTTCTGGCTGAGCTGTAAAGTTTATCCTTGACGGTGTTAAACCGCCGCTCCCTCCCCCACATAATAGTTAATTGTCAATCTTATACCTAGTCAGTTGGTACTTGACCATTGCTGTAGGTATAACAGGAAAATCAGAATATTATGATTAAAAAAAAAATTACTGACATAGTTTGATTAGTTCAGTCAATTTTTAATAAACCCCGACAAATTAATGGGTGCTAAAAAATCTAGAAAGAAAGTTTTATCGATAGGCTGCGCAGAGGAACTTTCAAGGATTAGTTGACGTTTTTGATGGTAGCAATTCAGCAAAGAAATCCAATCATCATAGCAAACGCAAGCAACGTAACAAAAAATTACAAAAACATGCACCACTCTGAACTTTTGATCAAACAAATTTAAAAATTTTATTTTATCCTCATACAATGATTGAGGATTTCATACTCTACGATCATGCTAAAATTTTACCGTCCTTTATACATTTTTTAAAAAGCAGCCGAAAACGGACGGTAACAAAAGCTTGAATGCTTCTGTATGTTGCATACGTCATGTACTAGGGACCTTAAGCAAAGAGGACGGCAACTTGGACGCAACGGCTTCGAGAAATCACCTTTCTTATTTACAATTAATTTCTTTGTGCGTTTAATTAAAATTTTTACTTCTTTTCTTTTTGTTTAGTAAAAAAAAGATTTTATGTTTCTCCTTGAAGCTAATCAAATACTGAGAAAGTTTTTGCTGTTACGTCCACGTAGTCTCGACAACTCTAAAAAGGGTGTTTTCACGTTGTAATTTTACTAACAACTGTTTGCACGTGATGCGCTGGCTGCATTCCAACGTGCAGTTATTGTACTTTCTATTGTTGTCTGCCGTCGTCGCCGTCCCAGGTCCCAGTACGATGTACTACGGTAAATTGTGTCCATAAGATTATGTCGATGCTATCAATGTCAGTGTCCTTTATGTAATCACTTAACATTGTTCTGTAATTCTTAGGGCCAACGAATCCATTGTTTGGAAATATCAGGAAATAAGAACAATTTAAGAACAACTTGAGGCGGAAATCGCCAAAAATTTAAGAACAACCCAGCCTCAGCCGAAAGTTACTGGTTCTTATTAAAAAAAGAGTGTATACTTGGAAAAAGGGGGATGTGCAATATTAAACCTTTTCAAAAGCATTAACACAAGTCACAAGTTTGACTAACTTAATTTGTATATTCAGTCCTACAAACTAATTATATACTGCAAGTTATAGTGCTGTTATAAAATTATAATCTCATTTTAGAATTGTTCTTTCTCCTACAAATATAAACACATTATTCATAAACTAGTGGAGAACCAAATAGCTGGCAGTCCAGTTTACAACTAAATTCTTAAGAAAAATATTTGATATCTTGATTTCAGTAACGTCGTTACAAAACACGAATAGAGTACCAAGTCATGACGTCACAAAAAGATTAATTCTGAAATTAATTTGGTTGCAGTATTCGAACAGATCAAGATAAAAAAATGCCTCAATGCAAAAATTTAGCATTTTCTCACCCATCAGGAATGAAGTATTACCACAGTTATGCTCCAATGACTGAATACAAATCCTTATGAAATTAGCTTGGACCATAACTTTATGGTCATGGGACCATATCTATGAAAATATCTCGCCGACAATTTGCACCAACATTCTGACTTTTTGCAAGGATACATAGGGATAATTTCCGTACTGGGGTGTACTTATTTATGCATACAGTTTCATTGTGTATATTACTGTAAAAAGTTTGGGTCTGTGAAAGAGCTAGTTTTTATGATTAAACAATAGTTCACCCTAATATGGAAATTTTACCGATACATTTTTATAGTCTTGATCACTCGGATGATTTTGACAAATCTCACAAGTTCAGAAATTTTAATTTTTGTGACGTCACACTTCGCCACTCTATTGCTGGAAAATAGTAATAAACAACTATCCACCACAGGGGGGGTTATAGCGAGACGACAAGCGATCCCGAACCAGAGGGGGTAGTTGCTTTAGTATTTACCAAAGTGTTGATCATAATAACAGTACTGTCATAGTTATTTTCTGATAAACAAAACAATGTAAACCTTTTTCGATTTTTTTAGCACGTGTACTATCTGTTGCAAAGCACAAGGCACCACACTTGAAGTGGATAGATGTTTAAGTATTTACCCAAATATGGGGATACAAATGCAACTCATTTTCAAAAATCTTAACCTTTATAAACACGTGTATTTCCTATCGTTTTGACTTCCTTCTTAAAATCAGCCCTGGAAATCGCGAGTTACGGCAACCAATCATCATGGACATCTTATGTTTTCGAAAATATTATAATTAGATATTGAGAGTTACTGTTTGGTAAATACTAAATTATATTAACGAATGTTTGTTTGAACATTTTTCTCGCTAACATAAGTACTTCAGTTTGTATAATAGCAAAAATTAAGTTCTGAGTAAAAGTTAAAAATTCCTAATCGTACGGGCCCGATATGTTAAATACTATTTCTATCGGATGTGCTGGAAAGTATATGAGACTTAATAGCTAGCTCATTCATTATTGCAACCATGCGAAATAGATTATTTAAATCAACGATATCCTCTTAGAATGTGAAGAGGTTTTCATGCTAACAAAACATAACTATAGCTAGGAGTTGCTGATAACAATTAAAGTAAAAAATGATCAAGAAAGCAAACTTACCTATATAACAAAAAGGAATTTTATAATGAAAGAGCTTTCTCTTTAGGATTAGTTTTTGATTAGACTCAAAGAAAGGCTCCAGAATGAAGTTCAAAAAGTTAACGGTCCAGATGTAGCTTGTTCGGTCAAAACACGAGAGGTCTTAATTAGAGATAAGAGATATTTTTTTAATTTCATCACGGCCTAAAGCACAATATCCACATAATTGTTACTGAGTCGTCCAGAATGTTCTGTAATATTTTTAAAATCTTTATCATCATGTTGCCTCGGCATTATTGATTTCCTGTTTCTCCTCTGTTTGTTCTTGCTCGTAAAATGTTGGCTGAAACAAAACAAATGGTTCAACAAGGTTACTACACCCGTGAGCAATCTTCCCGATATCGCTTTTTTAATTTGAAGATGAAAACTATTGTCATCTATGAACACAGAATTTGAACAAACGAAAATAAACTAAGATTGCTTTATATTATATTAAAAAAAATATTTTGGAATTCAAATTTTTAACGCGCGGCAGGAAGATGGTACCTATGACAGCAGCAGCAGTAGTAGAAGTAGTAAACTTTATTCGCACGATGTAAATTCTTTTACATATTGCTAAAGCAAAAATTTTACAATTGATTGTAGTTAAACTTATTTACAATCATACGTTTAACAACTCTAACAGTAGTAGGAAAAACATGACAAACAAAGTACTTAACACTGAATTTTCTGTTTCTCGCCATATGTTTTTAAACCGTAAACGAACAAATAGTGTTCGGGCAGCGTTAGTATTCACCAGGAAGCTGGACAAGTACCATCTCCAACCAGGAAATAAACCAGGCCGCCCATTTGTTCAAAAGCCGATTAGCACTAACCCAGGGTTTAGCACTAACCCAGGGTTAATAACTGGTTTAACCTATCGTCTTGTTTCCAATCTTACGAAGAGAGATTTTAGCTGTAAGACTTTTCGTAGAAAAATTCAAACAGCATTCATAAATAACCGTTTACCTTTTCTCAAAGAAGAAATTTTTTGTTTCAATTTTTGTTTAACTCAGGGTTTAAGTTAACTGACCAGCCTTTGAACAACTGCATGGGCCCAGGACTTCACTGTGGAAACTGCCCCAAAATTGTCAGGAACCGAGAAAAACTGCTTAATTGCGTTCGACGTTAGGAGAACGCAATCATAATCTTGCGCAGGCGAAAAAAATCTCGATTTTGTGGTTGATCCAAA
>JAOTRI020138097.1:0-10918 GCA_028564885.2 Zoanthus sanctaehelenae
CATTCTAATGTTGATTTTATGTTTTGTGTGTGTCCCTTTTTGATATATTTTTGTTTATTAATTTTGAACTCAACTTTAACTTGAAATAAACAAGTAAATGATCCATGCGGTAGGATTGGCTACGAGCAACGACGTTGCTGATAATTTTATCCACAGAAGAACATTTTGCAGCTCGGATATCGCAGCACTTCACTTTCAATAGAAACCGCTAGTACATAAATAAAAATAAACCCGACCTTAACAAGCATCTGCATCATTTCAATACTTTCTTAACTCTTTAATTTCCGTTTCATTGTATTATCATATATTACATCATATGTAAATATTTATCATATTTTGTATTTATACCCCCCAGTAATTGTGATCCCACTGAGTATTTGCACTAGAATACAACTGGTAAACGTTTGGTGCAGCTTTTCCCAAGTGTTCTTAAATTTCCCATCATTAACGTCTTTTAACATCCAAACTTTTTTTGTTTCGAATATGTGATTTTTGTTTCTGTGCCTCTTGTTAAACATGGAGTAAAGTTCCTTCATACAATTTAAAAACGAGCCAAGAAATTTTGGCTCAGTGATTTTTTTTTTACAAAAGTTCTAACTATAACCAAATAAGCTGTTCCTATGAATGCAGAAGGGAGGTCCCTCAAACTGCCAGTCTTGGAGCACTCATTGAGCAGCTCAAGCACCTTTAGCACTGTTTTGAACAGCTGCACAAAAACAGTTGTAGATAGATAGAAAATGTAGTTAAAAGCTACTAACCAGACAGAAATATATAACTTGAAGTTGCTGAGATATTACCTTTTTCAATTCAATTTACCAAATCTCAAATGTGCAAAACCTCCACGTACAGTTTTTAGAAAAAGGAAGACAGATCAGTAAATTTACTACTTGACGATCACTGATCTTCTTGGCTGCCTGTAATTCTTTGGGTTTGGTTGCAGCATCAAAACCTACATCCAGCTTTTCCACATCAAATCGATTGCTCCTGTCCTTCAAATCAATCTTCAGAAGCTTTACTGGAGAGGTGGCACTCTGGAGTACATTAATAAACCTTTTCATCAAACCACGAATCACCCTTTCCAGACTGCTGGCTAAAAATGGTAGAAGAGGGCTCTCACATTAGAACTGTGCCAGAAATGATTGCAGCTGTTTGGCCACCGACTCAAAAGCTGCCAATTTGAGCGGCATTAGTAGATCGCGTTACATCTATTATGATTTTGTAGGACTTAGAAGATGGCCTATTGTATTTTTTGCTGCTCTGCACCCTTTGTATATACAAAATGACTTCTTTCTAAATTTGTTGGTCCCCCACCACAACTGGCAATTTCTCCAACCACCTATGCTTGCAGTACTTTAGTGGGAATACATTACTGTTGGATATTTCAGTGTAATCTTCTCTTCTTGCCGGTGAGTCGACAACCAGTGCAGAGAAGAAAGAACTTCCTCAATGTTCCAATCAGAAGACTTTGCTCCAGCCTTGAGCGCATTATGCACAACAGGAAGTCCACAAGAACCTACGTTGACTAGGAAAGGTGCATTCTTGTGAACCTCAGTCAGAGATCTTGCAGTAACTCATGCATCTTCCAATTCTCATTAGGCCCATCCATTGACAACTGAAATATGCTTGACTTTTCAATTTTGATTCTGTCAAGATAGCTGGTAATCTTATCAAACATGTCATTTCAGATGCGTGTCCGAGAAATAATGAGTTTAAGTACCTGTTTGTAGAGTGGAGCTCTCTATATCCAAAAATGTAACCAGGAGATCCAACTGTTTAGTTTGAGTTACTTTGTTGTGTGATTCATCAAAGAGTAAAACAAAGTTTTGAAGGTTTTTCACTTGGTCCTGCAACTTGTGTTGGAAAACGGGTGCTATTCTAAAACAGGCTCTGTAAGCACATTTCTTCTTTCCACAGCAAAACTTCTTGGCTAGTTCACTGTCTGGGAACATGCGCTTAAATAGTTCTAAAATGTCCTCACAGCTCTTATAACTATAATGAAACAATATCAATTTTAGTGCCCACAAAACGTCGGCTGTTAGTGTCTCATTGAAAGAAAGGTAATTTTTTATCTCACAGGTGGTACAAAGTTGTTCAGAGGAAGTTGCCTTTTTTGTTGCCTCCCGTTGCTCTCCAGGTAAAAAGTTCCTGACACTGCCATTGCTACTCTCATCTTAAACAAATAAAAAAGATTTAGTTCTCTCTCATCGTCAAAAGTGCTCCGTAATTCAAATAGATATCCCATTTCATCGTAATAGAAAAACCAGAAGTAATACTGGAACATTCATCATTTACAAAAATCATACATGGTCAAGTGCATTAGTATTTATACCAATCCTCCCCTCTCAAGAATCAGGCAAATACGTAGCAACTGGAATGGATGGGGTGCACACACACCTCCCCATCAAGGGGCTGTAAAATTTGCTGCACTATTCTTGCAGTGATTGAAAAAATACTCAATTATCTTTAAATTGTAGAAAATATACCTCCGACTGTGGTTGTCCCCCTCCCCCTCATCCCCAGGTGACGAATCCATCCATAGTTGTGGGGAAAAGAAATACTAAGATTACCATCTACTTTCAGAGATTTACATTGAAAAAAAAGATGTTTGTGAGCAAAATTTGTTTTAGGGTTTAGCGCTGTTTTCTAGCAACAAGTTTTTCACATAAAAGAGAACCTGTAAAAAGTTAAAACTCACAGAGAATTTGTTCACTTTCCCTAAACTTTGAAAAACAGCTAGTTTAACATATAAACAGCAAAAACAGTCTGCGATTTTTTTATTTCGAAATATTTATTCTGAGTGTACATTTGTACACTCACTCCACTTTCTGGAATACTTATTTCGAAAATACTTTTATGGGTTTTTGTATTTACAGTTTAAACCAAACACGCTGAGTGTAACATAAGGTAAACAATCACTCTAATCTTAGCCATGTCAGGTAATGACTAGTTTTAATTTATTTACGATTCGTCGCTTTTAACAACATATCGGATGGTTTGATTCTTTATTGATTTTTATAATAACACAACAGTAATCGTATACTGCACCCTGCAAAGAGAGCACCTGCATGAACAAATATCGAGAAACAGTTTGACAAACACGTCCGTAAATATTTTTCTAGCAAAATCGCTGCAAACAGTATATACTTTAATAAATTAAAATTTGTTGGAAAGCTACAAACGTACCTTTAAAGGCATCTGTATTCTTCTTCGATTTCATGTGGCTTTTCAATGCCGCCTCTCCCATGTTATGCACGTCAAAACTTTTATTACAAGCTTTGCATTTCGCTTCATTAACAGAACTTCTCTCGTCCGATTTTGAGTACTGTGGATTTGTTAGCCAAGCCTCTTAAAATTTGCATTTTCCCGGCATTGTACTTGACAAGTTAACCAAATAAATCCAAATTACAATAATAACTAAAGTCCTGCAATGGTGAAACACAACTGCATAGCAAGCGATTTTGCCCAGCTGCTCAACTACTTCGCCTCATGGCAGGCCTGGTCACACGGCAATGCTTGGACTCGATCCCAGGTCACTGCCGTGAAAGACCAGAACTGTGCGATGTTCAATGCGTGCTCTTGCCTCGTGGTATTTTATAGTAAACAAGTAATAATATTTTCAGTAAAAAAGGTGTAATTTTGTGCAAGGAACTGGTTTTCTATTTTTATGTAGCTTTTTTACAATACTATCCAAATTGTACCAACTTTCCATGACTTTCCATGACCCTTATCGAAATTCCATGATTTTCCAAACCTGGAAAATAAAATTTTAAATTCCATGACTTTCCAGGTCTTTGATGATCCGTACGAACCCTGAAAAGGGAATCTTTATTTAGTCAAAATATGTTTACTATTAATTTTCACATGTTTATTATGGTAATTAAAAATGTGAACATTAATAGTAAACATATTTTGACTAAATAAAGATTCCCTTTTTATTTTTATAATTAATTTATAATGCACTCCAGAAGAGTAACTATACTTTGACTATTTTAGTAGTTAACAGTAACAATTTGTTTATTTACATTCACAATTTAAAAGTATTATCTTGAACTCTTAATCAATAAAGCTTTGCTCACACAGGAGCAGACACAATGTAAAATGGTAAAATTGGCACAACGTTTGCGCATCATCTCGATACTATTTTACAATATCTTAAACATTAAAAATACTATCTAAAATGAAACTATAACATGAACTCGCTTTTACCTTGTGGAGGTGCACTACTGGAGTGGGTGTTGGTTAGTACGAATCTTAGCCTATCAGCTTGATTACAATTTGAAGTAAATGTCTTTCAAAGTTGTTAATTAAAACTCTTGCCTGCAAGGCGTTTACAGCAATTCTTTGATAAAACTACAGTATGATAAAATCTGAAAATAATAACAAATAGTATCATCATAAAGTTAATATTTTGGTCAGATATAATGTAGAATCACTCGCTCAGAATTAATGCGAGTTATTAAGACTAAAGAAATTGCAATACATGTGTAACTAATTGCAATTCTGAGCTGGTGATCCTACATTATATTGTCGATGCTGGGAGAAAATATATTTCTCATGGTGGCTCCGTGGCTGTGCTACACTTTGCCAATATGGAGTATATGAAAGAGTAGGATAACATTAGTTAGAATTGTCAATAAAAACACTGCATTATAGTTACTATAGAACTTAAGAATAACAATTTGTTTATAAATTTGCATTCTCAATGTGCAAAATTTCCTTTTTTGTTTTTGAAATGACATAAGTCCATGTACTGAACCCTGCCTTGATAATGCATTTCAATCATGCATTGCAAGATTAAATGCCACTTGAATCATGTAAATTCTCTAAAAAGAATTACTTGTTTTAAATGTTTTAGCTAAGTAATCCATTATAATTAAGTAGGTCACAAAGAGCATTGTAGTCCTGTTCAAAATTGAAACATCATCTATTTACCGACCTCTTAATTTGTCTAAAATTACCTCAAACAACATAGTTTCTGTTTTACTTCATCCATTATTGGTAATTTCTACATTTCATTCTGTTAAAATTCTACACTGCTGACTTTATGTCTGTAGAAACTGTTGTTTCTTTCTACGATTTGCTTTTTGTTCTTTATGTACATCTGTTTTCCTGTGTCACACTTCCCATAATAATTTCCACAATTGAAACAGCCATTCTGCGATAGAAAGCACGGGCAAGAAACTCTCCGTTAGCCTTGAATCTGTACGCAAAGAGGCCTGAAATTTCCATCAGCCAATCGTTTTTTGGCTCTACCCTTTCCACATCTACATGTACAAGCTTCAAAAATTGTTACATTTTAGGATAATCCAACCTTTTCACTGTTGCTTAAAACTAACTTTTCTGATAAAGGGGACAATTATCTTTCATCATCAATAGTTCAGATTTCGTCTTGAAAACAAATGCATCATAATGTCCTGGTCCTGCATGTTTAAATGCAAGGTATATTGGTGTGTTTATGACAGGTGTCAATCGTAAAAAATTGGAATGATTGGAAAATGTTCCATTGCTTTGCAAACTATAATTGGTACTTCTAAAACATTTGAGATTCCTATCATTATCATATTCCCAAGTTGTCCACACCCTTATTTCTAAATTCCAAAGCCTTTTCCTCCAGCTGGTCAGTGTCAACAAGAAATTTCTGGTAATCACTAATATGCAAAAGCCTTTCTTTAACAAGCTTTTTTCGTAATTGTAGTATTTTTCCCCTAATGTTGTATCTGCAAGTTCTGTATACAGAACCTTCACACTATCAGTAAACTTATTGTTGTCCTTAACACATAAATTATTAGTAACTGTTCTAGCTGTAAAATAATTAAGGTGGATAAACAGTCTTTATCTTTTTGGTACATCAATAGTCGAAGAGTAAAAAAAGAAGTGTTTTTTGCTAGATAAATTTACAGAGGCTGGTTTGCGACAGCATTTGATACAGAGCAAAGGCGTTGCCCTGATGATGAATGTGGAGATGGAGGGTACACTTCGAAGCATTCAGGTGGAACGTGAATTCGGTACGATGTGCCGGGTTTTCGATGGAAATTCTCTGTGCAATAACAATTGAGTTAATGGATGGAGACAAAGCATTGAACGCACGAGTGTCTCCGTTGGAGGATTTATGCAAGTAAGCAGTATTCGATATCATCTTTATTACATTTTTGTTGCTCCTGACAATAACCTGCCTAACCTTTCTGAAAGGTACAAGGCTTTATTTCTAGATCATCACCATGGTGATGTTGTGTACACTCTTAGTGACGAAGCTTTGGCGCTCTACGATCAATTTGATGAACAGGTTTGTCAGAAGCTCAATGACCAATGGACAAACAGAAAAGTGTTGGCTGACAGTACATGTACAGAAGGTGGAAACGAAAGGCGTGCTTTGTTGTGCCTAAGTGTCGTCCTTTTGTAATGTACAGCTACACAAAGCGACAAATACTTCATTCTTATGGTCCTGTGTGACGGACAGTGCCTGAAATGCATGAAATAAGCAATTGGATTAATTAAATACTTTCAGATGCAGCGAAAAAACCAGACCTGGTAAGATGGGTTATGCTAAGATTCCAATTTTTTATTTAATAAAACTACATTGTTGTCAAAGAAACTGCATGTAAAATTTCATAAGTGAAAATAGTGGAGGATATTGAGTTTCATAGCTCACCGCTGTTAACAAACTGTTTCAGTATGCTTCACTTGATATGGAAAAGTTTCTCCCCATAAATATAACTTTAAACATCAATTACCACATCTTTGTGACAAAATCATACCTAATATAGCTAAAGTAATCTATCAATACACTTAGTAATCTCAATTGGGAGGCGGTCAGCGAGGTGTTAAGATGGCGGTTTTCTTCGCTCTGTGAAAACTACATTCTAAACTAATTTTTTCTTTGAATCTTCTACTTTTATTTCACCTTTATGTTTATTTTGTATCATGGCAACTTTAACAGCAGATCAACTCAAGAAGATTCTTAAAAAACCAACAAACTCGACGGAATAGAGGCGTCCCTCCAAAACCTTAATGATCAATATGACAAACTGATGAAGGATTATAATTCACTATAAACTGACTATGCCTCCTTGAACAAAGAGTACAAGTCTCTTAAAGGCCAAGTTCTACAATCAAGTAACGACATAAATGCACATGGCATAGCAATAAATAATCTGGAACAATACTCTCGGCGAGATTGTTTGGAGATCCGGGGCATCCCGGTTACAGATGACGAAGAAACCGATGAAATTGTAGAGAAGGTCGGTGATCTAATCGATGTTGACATCGACAGAAATGACATCTCAATGAGCCACCGATTATCAGATAAGGCAATAACAAGAAACGATGGTACGATATTTAAGCGTGACCCGGCGATAATTGTTAAGTTCACTTAACGATCGACTAGAGAGGACTTTAACCATGCACGAAAGAAGCTTCACAAATTAACGCACAGCCAGAGATATTGGCTATAATAGAGAAAGAGAACAACCCATATTCATCTGCGAAAGTCTAACAGCTTCTAATTGCACCAGTTAAATCATGAATTTAGCAATATTGGCTTAACCGAAACCAAAATAAAATTAGACTCATTTAACATTTCAGATCATGAAGCTCCAGGTTACCAATTTATATGTCAACCAAGTTTGTCAAATGAAGGTGGACTTGGTTTGTACATTAAAGAAAATTTATCTTTCCATTTAAGATCGGACATATCAAACCGCTATTGACTTTGAAACACTGTGGATTGAAGTCCATAGTAAACTTCATGAAAATACATAGTTTGTGGCGTTGTTTATAGACACTCTCGAAGTAATCCCTTAAGGTTTCTATTGAATATACCAATAATACTTTAGAGAAAACAAGGCAGGAAAAGAAGACCTATGCAATACTTGGTGACTTTAATTTAAATTTATTGAATTTTGAGTCTCATGTAGATACTCATGAATTTATTAATATACGTTTCTCATATTTCTATAGTCCACACATGATTAAACCAACAAGAATAACACATTATTCCGCAACACTTAATGATAATATTTTCCTTAATTCACTTTCACATTACACCATAAATGAAAATTTGATATATGATCTAACTGATCAACTCCCTAATTTCATAATCATTAACAAATTCATGACATTCTCAAAAAAATTTTTAAAGTTTATTAGCGATTACTCTAATTTTGATCCTAAAAAATTCTGTGATGACATAAGAATCATAAACTGGGAAACATTTCAAAACTCCAAGAATGCATCTGATTCATTTAATTCATTCTATTTTAAACTAAGTGCTGCAGTAGACGCACATATTCCACTCAAAACTCTAAGTAAGAGAACACTAAAGAAAACATCTAAACCTTGGATAAGAAAGGCTATCAGAAAATCTATACAAATTAAAATTATACTTTATAAGAACTTTTTAAATAACAGGTCAACCTACCATCACCAAAAATTCAATGTATAGAAATAAACATAACCATCTAAATAAATCTAGTAAAAAAATTACTTTGAAGAGTTATTTAGTAAGAATTTATCAAATATTAAAAATATATGGAGTGGTATAAAAAAATTAATAACAAACAAATCTAAAAGTTCCTGTACTTCTTCTAAACTTGTGGTGGATGGAAATGACATTATAGATAGCAAAGATATTGCAATGCTCTCCAGTGGGCATATTATCAACACCGACATTGCCTTCTTAGTTGCCTTCGTTTTTGCAAGGGTAAACATTTGATACATCAGACTCTTGCCATATCCTGTGGGGAGTACGCCAAGAACATCCCGGCCGTTAATAAATGGTCAATGGCTTCCCTCTGCTTGGTTTTAGTTATAATTCATATCCCAATAACCTTTTCACATCCATCAGAGCTGCTTCCAAAGACAAAGTTAAAGAATCGCTTTCCGCCATCGCCAAATTAAAGACGAACTAATAAAACTATGGAATTTGAACTCTAGCTGTACTGAGAAGCTTCGCGGAAAACTTGATTGATGAAGTGGGTGGGTCTATCTTGACATCAGAGCAGATTTCAGCCAATGGGAATTTTTCTTCGTCTGAGCAAGAAGAAATAGATTTTGGTGTACCTTCCATGCAAACCCTTCTTTTCTCCTCTCCTCCCCAGTCCTCCCATTGAGAAGGGTCTACTCGCAGGCTAGGAAGGTATGGAGGAGAGATATCTGCGAAAGAAGTTGGAAAAGCCAAAAGGTTATTTTACCTCTGAGGGTCCTTTGTGGACCACAACAAATTATGTGGCTACCAGAACTCGACATTTCCATTGGGCATTTACGAATGTATGGATACTCTTTCCTGTAAGATTCTATTCCTCTTTGTTTGGTACTCAAATTCAAACCCTTATTATTTTGATAGGGAGAATTTACCTAAAATGTCTATTGGAATGTAGAGTTCTTCCAAGAAATTTAAGGTTAGACAAAGGTACAGAAACAGGGAAAATGGCCACAATACACTCATATCTAATCAGCTTACTTGGTGTTTTGGATGATCCTACTGATTCTGTTATTTATCGGCCGTCTACAATAAGATTGGACGTTGGTGGCGTGACTTACATGAACGATTAGAGAAATATTTCAAGGTCCAATTATTGTCCTTATTGAGAGAACACGAATATGACCCACACAATCAGTTGGACAGAGACCTGGTTGCACTTGTATACATACCAATCCTTCAGAGAGAACGCAACATTTTTGTTCAGAACTGGAATTTTCGTAGCCGAAAACAGCTAGAACTGCCCTGTGGAATCCCACAACACATCTTCTCTTTCCCAGAGGAATATGAGGAACCAATATAGGAATCAAGATAACCCAAGACCAATTAGAAGATGTTGCAAGAGTTTCAGGTGTCATGGATGTCGACATCTTTGATTTCATGAACACTTGATTGAAGAACGAATGCTTACAATTTCTTCCCAATATCAACAATGTAGCATCAAAGAATTCCACTGAAGCATTTCGATTTCTGAAACATGAGGTTTCACGTCTTCAGTAAGACTTGGTATTGCGACAGCACAGTGAAGAACATGGAAAGCCTCAAATATGTTAATTCTGAATAGCAGTTACTAAAAATCGGACCACCCAAACCACCCCAAAACATCCAAAACCATCCCTACAAGCTTGTAGCTTTTTTGGTGGGTGGTTTTAGCTGATATGGGGATGATTGTAGGTGGTTTCATGTTTTAGTAACTACAACTTCTCGATTGAGCAAGTTATATTAAAAGGAAATTATAGACTGACACATCTTTCTCAGTTAGAAGAAATCTCAACACCGATGACATAATCTGGCTCCTAGAGTTCATTCTTTCAAATAAGTATTTCATGTACAAAGACAGTATTTTTTAACAATTCCATGGATGTGCGATGGGAAGTCCAGTTAGCCCTATAGTTGCAAACCTTTTTATGGAAGAAATCGAATCTACCGCCATAGCCAAGTCTGCCACTCCTCCATTACTTTGGAAGCGATATGTTGATGATAGTTTTCTTATTATACTCAAAGACGCCCTTTCGATGTTTCATGAAAATTTAAAGTCCATTGATTCAAATATCAAGTTCACTATTGAACATGAAGACCATGGCCAAATTGTTTTTTTAGACACTTTGGTTTCCCGTGAAGATAGTACCATCTCCGTTGGTGTTTATAGAAAACCTAAAAATACAGACAGATATTTAGATTTTCAATCCCATCATGACAAACAACATAAAGCTAGTGTGGCTTCAACTTTAACTCATCGTGCGCTTAATCTTCCAAGTACAGCAGACAAGAAAAGCCGTGAATTAGCCTATGTTATTCGTGTCTTGAAGTTTAATGGCTATAGTTCTGATTTTGTATCTAGTATTTTAAAGAAAAAATCTTTACTATCAGACGCACAAACTCCCGAAGACTTAGTACGCATGTTTTTTGAATTGGTAGATTCTAACAAACCACATCAAGGTT
>JAOTRI020138107.1:0-10917 GCA_028564885.2 Zoanthus sanctaehelenae
ATGGCAATGCCTTATATGGGTTAGAGAAAGCCAAATAATTGTTTTCATACAAAAAATTGTTCAAAATGGCAAAACCTTCCAGTAGTCAGAGGGTTAAGATAATGCTTTTTCCCCTGTCGTTAATGTGCGCTCACTATAGCACCTTTGTAATGAACTTTTGCAATAACGAACGTTTTTTTAATAATTATTCCAATGTTCTTAAACAAAACATAAAACATTTTACATCATGGCACCACTAATGAGACACATTAATAAATCATTGTCAAGTCCATCAGTGCCCCTTGTAAACTCCTTTACTTTTTCATTTAGAATAGTTACTTTCCAAGCGATATCCCAGCGATCATTAATTATGTACATATACTTATTTTTGTCTGTCTAAATGTTGAAAAAAATCCTTTTACGAGCCTAGTGGCCCAAAGGGCCGGCACTTATCTTGGGTTTCCGTCATGTTAAGAGGATGAGAGTCCTTGACTCCCCCAGGAAGGGACACTAATCCATTCCAGGTTAGCTCCCAGCAGACGTCGGTACTCATCTACCTACCCCAAAAGGATGGAAAGCTGAGTTGGCTTAGGCGGAAAAGAAGGTCACACAAATATTCGAATCTCGGCAAAGTGCTAGGATTGAACTGGTGATCTTGTGGTTGGAAAGCAGAGATCTTACCGAGCGAACCACGTCCCCCCAGCGATCATTAATAATGTACATATATTTACTTTTGTCTGTCTAAATGTAGAAAGATTAGATGTCAATTTATCTGTATGTTTGAAGAAGTGTCCATCTTTTCTATAAAAAGAGAATGCAATATGTTTTTACAAGATTTGAACCTGACTTAACAGATTCAGTAAATGACCAAAGAGACCAAGTACTACCTTCTATTTCTACTGACTTTGTTCCGAGTTCCAATCCCATGTCGCCTTCGCCCTATTTTGATTACTCCTCGGACAGTGAAGGTAAGTGCCTGTTTATCTTTTACAGCAGTATAAAGTGCTTGCGCTCTATTTTTAGAAATAAAACGATATGTTTTTAGTAGGGTAAGCTATTGTGATAAGACTATCAATTCTGAAAATATGGTAATTAAAAAATCATTTTTAAATAATCGTCATGTAAACGTACATCGTCATGTAAACGTACATCGTCATGTCAACGTACATCGTCATGTAAATGTACATCGTCAAGTAAATGTACATCGTCATGTCAACGTACATCGTCATGTCAACGTACATCGTCATGTCAACGTACATCGTCATGTCAACGTACATCGTTATGTCAGCGTACATCGTCATGTAAATGTACATCGTCATGCCAACGTACATCCTCATGTCAACGTACATCGTCATGCCAAAGTACATCGTCATGTTAACGTACATCGTCATGTCAGCGTACATCGTCATGTTAACGTACATCGTCATGTCAACGTACATCGTCATGTCAACGTACATCGTTTAAGAAGAGTATAACTTTTCAAGTCTCCGTTTTTTGCTGAAAATAATTTTGAAGAATTTTAAATGAAACTGATGTCAAGATTTTTTTTGCAAAGTTTCATTGGAGGATGATTGTGAAGCAGCAGAGAACGAACTTGTACAACTAGAAAGATTACTTTCATCGCTAGAGCCATCGCTATACTCACCGGAAGGTAATTTAGTTTGCATTAACAAGGTTTTCACATTTAGTAGAAAGTATGGAAAAAGTGTAAATTTTTTTCAAAAAATATGTAATGTTTGAGTTCTACTCAAAGTCAGGGAAAAATCACTTGGGATACTTATATTTGCTTTATTACTTTTCATCCTTTTATCCGTTTCTTTTTTGCAAAATTGATTAGAAAGCGGCTTCTTACAGTTAAATATAGGGTTAGCTTGGGAACAACTTTATTGGAATAAACTGGAGGGCCTTGTCTTATCTATATGTGTTAACCCTGAATAAGAACAAGAACAGTTAATAAATTAACTATTTTTCTTTTGTCTCACGATACTTCACTTTGATGTTGTTCGCGACGTTTCGACTGCTACTACTAGTCTTCTTCAGGCGATGGGGTCAACTGGTTTGGTACATCATTATGTATGGCGGTGATTTGTTGCGATTGGCTAATTTCGATCCAGCTATTGTTTTCGTTTTCTACATTTTCCTCGGACGGCCGCTTGTTTGTCGCGCATCGCTGACTCTGGCAATTTCCTATTTTCGGTATCCACGCTTTCGGAATTTCTGCTCCATTATCCCAGTTGATGTTGTTGAGGTTGAGGCTTATGTGAATTGCCTCTTTCGCTTTCTTTATGTACCAGTCAGTGTTTTCAAAACTAGCCGTCGGCCGTCGCATCCGACAGCAACTTTTCCATTAGCGACGTCTACTTTCCCTTCGTACCCCCATAATGAGCAAGGCCCTTTATTCCTTGCAACTCCTACTCAACGAAATACAACGTCTACTTTCAAATGTTGTGAAAACACTGGCAGTGCTTTTCTCTATCAACAAACTTCACCTCTTTCCATATCTTATCGTGAGAAAGAAAAATAGTCAATTTACTAACTAACAGCCATGATGAATAATAATCTATCTCATCACATTATCAGAAGAAGTATAAGTAAATCTTTTAAAGAAGATCTGAACCCTACAACTGACTTTTCATCATTTGAAAATTTAAGCTTAGTAGAACAATTATATGAACTTTTTTAAGCTTTTAGCTGAGCAGTTAAAATAATTTAAAATGTTTTACAACGAATAAAGAATATTTGACCGGCGGCTCATTATGTGGTGTCAGCGGTTGTTTATGACGTAGGTTTCGATAGTAAGAATGATTCAAACGATGAAAATGCATGGTTGCTGTGGGGCCCTTAGCTTCTCTTTAAGAACGAAACTTCCCAAGACCTACATTGCCCCAAAAAATGTCAAAGTTTTGAAGCAAACTGACATATTTATGTTCTTATTATCGTAACTTACGTTATATCATACCGCTGACAAGCTCATCTGTGACCACGGCATCAAACAGAGTTTTCTTCGTTTCTATATTTGATCCATTTCTTAATGTGATGTGACAAATTTGAAAGAATAACTACACAGAGTTAATCGTTATACAAATAGATTGAAACAAAAATAGTTTAATTTTAGCATTCTGTTCTCCTTTAATATCTACAAAAGAACACAAAAAGATTCCTTATGCGTTTAAACAAAACAGTGCAATGAAATTACAATTCAGTTATACTTGAAGAAATAGTCTTTATGTAATCAAAGATGTTATTGGCAATAGATTACACATGAATATCTCAGCTTTCTGCAGAAATGGCGTGAAATCACGTAGCTATTCACTGGATATCTGAAAAATTTCTTAATTAGGACTTACTTAAATCTATTCTAAGTGCAATTATCAAATATAATTTAGATAATACTAAGTTTGTTTAAAATTTTGAAAATCTGTTTCTAAATTATTATATTTTATCGATGTTTCTCTCTCTTTCATTACATAAAATAATAATAGAAAATATTATAAAATCTATTTGAAAATATCTTGAGTATATTATTATTTTTATTAGTTATGTTGTTATCATATTAATATTATAGAATTCATTTTCTATTCTCGCTGGGATATAAATTGCAGAAAATTGCAGAACCTTTTTTCGTTGTTGCATATGATCATTCATTGAAAAAGAAAGTAAAAACACAGCCCTTACTTGTCTGTCTATTACTCGGTCTATCTGTCTGACTATCTATCAGTCTGTCTGTCCATTTGTCAGTCATATCTGTTACTCGGTCTATCTGTCTGACTGTCTGTCTATACTGATGTTGCTTGGAACTCTTGATTTCCCTTCCATATCTGCTATCTCCTCTTCCCCGGCTACCAGCTGTCGTCCTCACGGTTAACACCGCTTGTTTGCGGTTCCAATTCTGTTCTTCTCAGGATCTATCCACCAGACACTATTTTTTTTACGTAACCTTTTACTCTCATGAACTTAAAGGTTTTTAGTTAACTGTGATTATCTTTTCTGGCAGAACCAAACGAGAACTCAAGAGAAAAACAAAGGTAATGTGTGTTAAATATAACAAGGAATTTATTAATAATGTTTGATATGCTCGAATGAATTCTTGTTGTAGCTATGTCTCGTATATGTCGACTATATGTACGGGTAAAAAACACTATTCAGGGTATGGGTTTCTGACTATCCAGTCTAAAACGTTGCGTATAAATCAAGAATACATCTTCGTCTGCAACGAGTGATATTATTTTGTAGTATTAACAAGCTGTTAAGCTAATGATTCGTTATCTAGTAGTGACTGTTTCTATATTTATTTCCTCGTACATATTGAAAACAAGGCGCTCTAGAAGTGTTTACTGGGCTACCTTTTATTCCGAGGCCCTCTTCTCTTCACAACACAGCTGGCTGTGGAAGGAATTATGGGATACATATTTTATCTGGTCAACAAAAAAACTAGGTTTACCACAAGTAGCCCATTTTGTTTTAACCGAGGGGCAGAACGCTGCTCTTGAGCCGGGATCTTAGCAACCATGGTCTCTTATTTGGCTGTTTTTGCCTCTACCTCTGCCTCTGCCTCGTCCAGCAATGAAGATCTTGCTCCTAAACCATTACTATTAAAATTTGTAGGTCAGTTTTGAACCCGTCGAACTTCTTTTTGCATATTGTTCAAGTTCAACTCGTTTGGCACACGTTCTTACATTTCTAGGTACTGGGCTTGAGGCTCAGGTTCTTGCATCTCCAAACCCTCAAACGATTTGAAAAAGTTCCATTTACCTTGCCAACTCTTCTCCTAATCTTCTTTGTTGGACTTTTATCTTGAGACCCCTCACATCCCAAATACTGAAAGTTCTGAACCTCCTTCACTTGCTTCACCCCATACCATCCATCCAATCTAATAATGGAGTTGTTATTAACTTATTTAACATGTTGAGTGCATGGAAAACATGTGCGGCATTGCACACAATAGGAATTTCGTGGAAACTTGCAAGGTATTGTGCACCATGGGAATTTAAAAGGCATTGCACACCATGGGAACTTGCAAAGCATTGCACATGATAGGAACTTGCAAGGCTTTGCGCACCATGGGAATTTGTAGGGCATTGCACACTATAAGAACATACAAGGCATTGTACAACATGAGAATTTATAGGGCATTGCACACTATAAGAACATACAAGGCACTGTACAACATGAGAACTTACAAAGTATTGTACACCATAGGAACTTGCAAGACATTGCACATCATGGAAGCTTGCAAAACACTGCAAACCATAAAAACTAGCAAGGCATTGCACACCATGGGAATTTGTAGGGCATTGCACACCATAAGAAAATGCAAGGCAGTATATCCCATGGGAACTTACAAGGTATTGTACACCATAGGAACTTGCAAGACATTGTACATCATTGAAGCTTCCAAAACACTACACACCATAAGAACTTGCAAGGCACTGCACACCATGGGAATTTGTAGGGTATTGCACACCATAAGAAAAGGCGAGGCGCTGTACACCATGGAAACTTACAAGGAATTGTACACCATAGGAACTTGAAAGACATTGCACCTCATGGAAGCTTGCAAAACACTGCAAACCATAAGAACTTGCAAGGCACTGCACACCATGGGAACTTGCAAGGCATTCACACCATAAGAATTTGCAAGGCATTCACACCACAGGAATATGTAAGGCATTCACACCATGGGAACTTTCTTATGCCAAATATCTTTATCAACCATTAGATTGAGCTCACTTGTTCACTGTGCTGAAGACAATCAAATCAAACTAATTTAAATGACTAACATTGTATTGATCATTTGTAGCAGTAAAGACTCGAGTCCTTCTCATGACAGTTGTGATTATCAGAGTTGTTCCTTGCCTAACATAAACTGCTTCACCGAAAACCAAAGCGGAAAGGGAAACCTTGACGTTCTAAAAACGCTTGATGAAATGGCTAAAATGGAAGGTAGGTCAGTTTTGGGCATTTAAATGAACTAAAACAAAAGGTAGGTCTTGTTAAGCTGTTATTCATGTCAGTTTTGAGTCTATTTTTATATATAGAGAGAAAATGACTAAAATGTAAGATAGATCAGTTTTGAACCGCTAAAACTTGAATTTTTTGTATAAAAAATGAATAAAATGGAAGTTTTGAACTTGTTACATTAAGCAAAAGATAAGTAAATTTTGAGGGTTTTTTTAAACGTTCGTTTTCCTTAAAAATTAGTTGCTGAGAAAAAGAAGATAAATGTCGGTTTGACAAGCGGAATTGATGTGGAAAACTATTTTAATAAAAAAGACTGTGAACATACATTTCACTAAAAACAGCTCTAAAAACCAACTTTTCGATGTCTTTGACATAATCAAAGTAATCTAAAAGGTTTAGTGTACAAATATTAATTTCTCAAGAAAGTGCAGATAATAATAATAATTATGATATTAAAATTTATATATACATTCTTACATATGAATGTGATCAGATGTACATTTGAATAAATACAGTTTTCAATAAAATTGAGGGTCTTAAATAGTCCGCAACAGTGGCTCACATATATTATTAACCGTATAGATCACTCAATAATAAAGACAACAGCACCAGGAATGCTACCCTGCTCTTTTCCACAAATGTATGGGTTCTTTTACGTCACTTCGAAAGATTTTCGACAAACTGGATCTACGGTTTAACGTCTTTCTCCGAGAAGACGCGAAGTTCTAACCGGGGCTTGGATTTTTCGGGGGGACATAATTTATTAATTCCTTTTCTGCATCTCCCATCCCTTACCCTCCAGTTTCCTTTTTCTCTCCATCTTTCTATGTATCGTAATTTTCTTATTTCTTTTTTTTCCTACAAATATCATATCTGAGATGTCCATGGCAGGATTCGAACCCTCATGCACAGTTGTGTGTCCAACCGCTCTATAGTCCGCCGTCCTTATCATTGAGCTACTAAGACAATTGCGTTTTCACTTCCATTTTCATTGCGTGATTACCATAACCCTTATCCTAACCTAACATATCCCTAACTCTAAGCCGGCTATCAAAATATAGAACGAATAATGATAACCTAGATTTTAAAAAAATAACCTAAATTGAAAAAAAATAACCTAGGTTGAAAAAAAATAACCTAGGTTGAAAAAAAATAACTTAGATTGAAAAAAAATAACCTAGGTTGAAAAAAATAACCTATGTTGAAAAAAGCCGCCGAGGTTATTTTGAAAATAACCTGAAATCAAAAACAACTTACAACATATCTACCTATAGCATATAGTCAACCAGTAAATAGTGATTTTCACGCGCTCTAATTGGTTCCATAAAAAGTGAATATCGAGGATTTTCATCGATTAGCGATCTTCAAAAACAAATAGCTTCGTGGTTTCCAAAAGGTTTCAAAGAAGCAGTCATAAAACACGACATTTGTATATCGAGCTAAGTTTTAATTATTGTTTAATTCATGAACAACTTTCTCGCAGGCAGATGAATTCGCAGACGAATTTAACTAAATTGTCCTTCCGGCGACACGAAGCTGTTTACAATTTTCATATGTATCTAAAAACAACTTTTTAGAGTTGTCTAGATTACGTGGACGTAAAAGCAAAAACTTTCTCTTCATTTCTTTAGCTTCATGGAAAAATATAAAATCGTTTTCTATTGACAAAACAAAAAGCATAAAAAATAAAACCCTAATGACCCGCAGAAAAAAAGAAAGAGCAAACCAAAAAGGTGATTTTTCGGAGCCGTCGTCGTTCACGTTCCCGTCCTCGTTGCTTGGGGTCTCTATTCCAACGTGTGAGATGGAAAATACCTTCTTCTTGTTTTATAAGAACGTCGAATTTTTCGACTGAGGCTGAACGTTCTTTTTAATATTTTTAGTATATCACCCTCAAATGTTCTTAAACATGTTCTTAAAATATTTTTACTGATGTTAGACAATATAAATAATACATGTATCGTATGTTGTACTTTTCTGTATATATTGATTTGTACATGCCCGTTTGTCTCAAGAACTATACATGAGAACTGCAATTTGGTAAATGAAAAACCTGTGATGTAAAATTGCCCATGAAAATTTTTCAGTAACACTGTATGAATTATTTCATCATAAATAAATGTTCTTCACCCTTTCTCAGCCTCAGCATGCTTTTAAATTTTTGGCGATTTTCAGCTCATGTTCTTATAAAAAAGGTTCTTATAAAAAAGGTTCTTGTAAAAAAGGTTCTTATAGAAAAACAGAGTGTAGTCAACGAGGAGGGTAGCAACGAGTTAGCTATAATGTAAGCCTCTGGCTTTGGCATCTTATTATCGCTAACTTGTACTTTGTGTACTTATTCATCAATCAATAAAATCAATAAATCTCATATCCAACAAGCGGGAAGGGAATAATTGTATTATTAAATTTCACGAGCTTTCTAAACCCTTCGATACTTAAAAAGTGACAACAAATTTTATTGTGACATTTTTCCCACTTTGCAACACTTTACACAGTTACTTTCCATATATGGTCAATTGGTATATGGGCTCATAACCGAGATTGAGTGAACCAATCAGAACGCTAGAAATGCTATATTCGAGGTGGAGAATTTAATAATTACTATTGTTCTTCGCTTTCGTCGTCGGTGTCGCTGTTAATTAGGCATTAGAACACAACTTTCTATGACTTTATCGGCGAAATAGAGCACGCGTGATGTTGGACACGATAACGTTGTGAAATTACGAGCCGCAGGCGAGTGAGTTTACAACGTTTAGACCCTGTCCACTTTACACCGTTTTCAAACGAAAATGGAACTGTTTTGTTCTGTTTTTAAAAAGACTTGCGTCCACACTTATCGTCTTCGTACAGTTTTTGTCCGTACACACTACAACGCTGTTATAACTTCATTTTCGTTTGAATCTCCTCGATATATGGTCTCAACTTGTCAGCAAGAATGTAAAGCAACTCTCGGCTCATACGGAAGTTTTCTCTCCATTCTTCTTCGATAACTATTCTTGCCACAAAATTGTCCCACCACGCTGAAGTTCGTCCTGGTCTTGTCCAGAACCGTCGAGGTTTTGGCGGGCTTCTGCGTGTTGTTTTAACCTTAATCCAGCTGACGCTGGCAAGCTAAGATGCCTTCCAAAATCTAGTCTTCTCCTTGAAAAGTCTAAATGGCGCTTAAAAAGGGTTAAGTTCACTTGCAATAGATTTAGCAGACCAGAAATCATTCCAAGTAGAAATGAAGCCACTAAGAAGCGTCTGTCCGTCATCTTGTATACTCACGGTTGAGTAGACTGGAGCCCGGTCGTGTTGTTGCGGTGACATCGTCGTTTTCAGATAGTATCGTTTTCCCCGTCCACACTAGAAAAACATCGTTTTCAAACAGTATCGTTTTCAAATCGTTCCATTCTGGAGAGCGTTTTCGGATTGATCCATTTTCGGTCATCGTTTTCGGTGCTGTAATGTGGACGATAGCCATTTCCGGAATAAAACAGTTCCGTTTTCATTTGGACGGGACCATAGAGAGTCTTCCAGCATCACGCGTGTTCTATTTCGCCAATAAAGATATAGAAAGTTGTGCTCTAATTCTTTTATGATATAGAAAAACAAGCGACAAAACAAGTAAGTGAAAACCATGACTTTGTCGGTGTAATAAAGCATAGATTTGAACCAATCAGAGCGCGCGTTATGTCGTAGCTATTCTATAACATTGCTTAAAGTCCATAATATTCGGCTTTACTTCGGTATTATTACATTATATGAGTATTAATAACCCTCAAAACACTTTTTTTTTTTTCAGGAGCTCTTCTTGAATTGGATTCTTTAGCCGGTATCAAGCTGGAGGCACTTTAGGATTCTGCTATTGCTGTAACTAACTTCTGGATGTCATAAAGCAATCAATGCTTGCTTTAAATATCTCCGTACACAGTCAAATCGCTCTGTTGTATAAGCTAAACTTTAGCAATTTGCCACATTTTACGCTTTTCGTGTTTTATTTTGTGAATTTTATTTAACGTCAGTTGCGAAGGAAGTGGTTGCCCATTCTTCCTAGCCAGAGGCTAATTTTAACCGCTCGACGGCTTAGATCTTGGTGTTCAAAGTCGACTTTACCGAGGGAGGAAAACCTAAATCTTTTGCAAGCTAGGTAACCAATGGAGCTTGTGCATATCTCTGTTTTCTGTAGTGTGAGGCTGAACATTTTCAAGGAAATTTTTCATACTTTTTGAATCCTTTAAGGCCGCCACACACTTGACAAGTTTTCGTCTCAAGAACCCTGATTTTTAAGTCGTGTGTGTGTAGCAAATTACGACGAGTTACAAGAAAAATTGTGCATGTTTGATCTGAAAACGTCGGCCAAGAAATTTCGGTTATATATGGCGGAGCAAGACAAATAATCGGAAACAGAACACTGTTCAACCAATAGCGAAGCAGTATTTCCCAGGTGATCACGCTTCAAAGTTCAACATGGTAGATACTGACGAATGTGGAAAAGGCCGGAGCATCGGGTCCGATAAACAAAACGTGTTGTGTTACGACAAAAAATCGGGCAGTGTGTGGTGAGCTATGATCAAAACAATCCGTCGGCCGATAAATAATCGGGGGTCTTTGACGAAAAGTTGTCTAGTGTGTGAGGGCATTTATTTTCATTATATATTACAGATAGAACTCTATGATCGCTCGATTTGTTTGATCAGAGTATGAAAATATAAAGAAAGCATGTTTTGTTGTTTTTCACATAAAGAATCTAAGCCCTGTATTAGACTGTGATAAAATACTTCGAGCATAAGAGAACACTTGAGAAATGCCCGTCTTGTTTTATTACGGCCTAATATACATACATAGTTGCTAATTAACCAAGTTTTGCACAACATACTTTTGAGTACGAATTCATAGCAGATTTTTATATTACCACAAGTTTTTTACCATAACACACAATAATCTCGCAATTTGATTGGTTGATTTGCCGTGGTAAATAAGAGTCTAGAAAAATGG
>JAOTRI020138117.1:0-10917 GCA_028564885.2 Zoanthus sanctaehelenae
TAAATGACTTAGTGGTCAAAAGAACTATTTGCACAAAATACTGCAAAAGCTTTGTACAACAAAAAAGCAAAAAAATCAATTAAAAATATCCAACTTGACTTTTTGTTCTTCTAAATAAAAATGCCCTGCTGCCAACAATAATATAATAGTTTTTACAAGTCTTTCACAGAGCTGATAAACAAGTAAAAGTTCAAAGTTATGTTATAAAAAAGAACCAATTAATTACAAGCTGTGTATACCTGTATATCACTTTGTGTGCACAGGCATAATTAGACAGAATAGAGGGAAAGGTGGGTAGGTATGGGTGTGTTTTCTTGGAGAAAAATAAAGGGGAAAAACAGACAACTTGTTAATCATTGATCTCCAATCTGTTAGTTCAGCTTTTAATAAATAATAAACTACTTAAGTTTTACAATTACAGCATTATTACTGATATAGCTATTATTCTTTCTTTTTGAAAATTATTAAAATAGAGGGGCCATAAAATTACAAATGTCATTAACTAAAACCTGCCACTTAATAATCATAATTAATAAATAAAAGTTTTACATGACAACAAACATTTTTTAGGCAGAATGCAAAATGAACTTGGCTAGACCCATCTCATAGTCATGTTGTGCTAGCAAAAAGCATAATGACCAAAATTTTATGCATATATAATTTGTAAGCCATTTCCACAAAACATTTGGTGATTTTAATATTTTGGAATTTGAATTTTGTAAACACTGCAGATCAGGGATGATACAGAGCGACTAAGAAGGGATATGTCATCACAAGTGGACAGAAACCACAATTTAAACGACGTATATATGTCTACTTGCCCAAGGAGGATGAGCACAAAGAACACATCACTGGAGAGATGTTGTTTTATTAAACTTACATGAGCACACAGTCCAGCCTTTATAATTATTATTCCTTTTTTCTTTTTTTTTCATTTTTTGTGACACAAGGGCTTGCTAAATTTGCACAGTAAAACAAAAAGCTTATTGCTTCAAGTTAAACCAAAGCCAGGGGATGCTGCTTCCTGAACTCAAGTTTTGCTTAAGCATGAGCACTCTTAAAATAATGTAATGTGTTAAATCCCCTCCAAGTTGGCAATTTATTAATGAAAGCACACAAAAAGAATTGAACATGCAACATTATTCACCTGCCATAAATGTGTAACCAGTGGCCCAACTACAGGTATACACAAACCAAATTTTTGAGTATGTTTAACTTAGCTATATAACTAAACACAATTAAGTAAGAGACACAATCTGCAACATCAAAACAGTCCAAAATAGTCACCTGTGACTGTGCATGCTACAATTATGAAAAATGATAAATTTAAGATTTCCTGTGTTCCATAACTAGGTTGGTGGTATTCTACAGCCCATTGACAAACGACTTGCACGCAAAATTGAAGAGCTTGTGGGTGAGGGTGTCAAGAATGTAGATGAAATGAAACGACATCTCACACAATTTGTGAAAAATGAGCTTTTCCCTGGGCAGACTCCACCTCCAATAACAAACAGACGCTATTATCCAACAGATGTGGATGTCAGGAACCACATTTACAAGGCATCAATGAAGACCATGTTGTCCAAAGTAGACCAGGAAAACCTTGAAAGGAAAATAGAAAATTGGTCTAAGGAATATCCTCAAGACTCTTTCTACTTTAGACCCTGTGCCATATCAGCCCCATGTGGTGGCGAAAATTGCGAGCAGGCTGCAAGTCTTTTGTTTGCACACCAGACTTCATGGCAGAAATATCTGGTGAACCGATATGGAAATGAGATAATGCTTCTCGATGCAACCTACAAAACAATGCGATATGAGTTGCCATTGTTTTTTCTGGTACTAAAAACAAATGTAAATTACATGGTGGTGGGTTCTTTTATAATTCAAAGGGAAACCACAATTTCAATACAGGAGGCACTTGGAATATTTCAAGGGTGGAATGAAAACTGGAAGCCTCAATACTTTATGACTGACTTCTGCCAGGAGGAAATTAATGCTATTGAAAACACATTCCCAGGTAGGAAATGCTTTATAGAGAGGTGGGCTTTTTATACCACAGGGCACGAAATAAATTCTGGAGAGTCTCCGGACACAATGACCAGCCCAATTCATTTTAGCTCGGTCACGTAACGTTTCTGGCCAGTCAAATTGTATAAAATAATTAACTCTTAAAACAGGGGCCCATGAACCAAAACTGGCGTTATCTGTATTTCCAAAAAAGTTAGAGCACTTTAAAGCACTCATTAATTGTCAACAACAAAAGTAAATTACAGCAGCAAAATGAAAATAAGCTTATGTGTATTAATATGTACTGTACACTGTCTGTAAGACTAATCCGCAACACGTTAAATATCGTTATCATATTCATTAAGTTTGTAAATAAGTAAAAATGCACAGTAAATGCCTCCAAATATAATGATTTCAGATCAAAGTTCCACAAATGACAATACACAGCAACTTGCTACAACTCAAACAACTGAACTGCATGGAAATTTTAATTTATTTCATTTTCAAAACGATCAAATGTGACGGGTTAACATGACCAGCAAGATGAAAGGTTGACCGGTCAACTCCCAAATCAGTCCGGACATTGTCCGTTGACAGGCCGTTATTTTGAGCCCTGTACCATTAGTTTTACAGAATGCAATATAAATAATTTTATAAAATTATATAATTTTATATATCAATTAAAAATCTTGAGACCAACAAATCCAATGTTAAGATAGTGCTGATCAATTACAGGACTTGTGCACCTCATGGGGTAGAGAAACATTAAATGCTTAGTAATTTAAGTAATACATATAAAATCATTTTGGATCCAATTAGCATGTTTTTAAAACCAATTTTGTATTCACAAGATTCACAGGGGAAATTATGCAGGTTCAGCACAAATCTATAAAGAAACCTCTGGTATAAGCCCTTAACTCCCAAATACACCAAATGTGATATTGGGAAATTCTCCCAACTATGTCGATCCCATGCTTTTTATATAAACTGAAACAGGTTTGGAGAATTTTGTTTCTCAGCATACTTTACCTTCGCAGTTTATTATAATTTCACACTAGTAAAAGTACAATAGACACTGTATTTCTACTTCATTTATACTGTTCTAATATCCTTTTTAACTATCTCCAAACTTGTTCAAGAAATTATAAACATGCACTGACACTTGATACAGTAACTGTTTGGTGCAAATTATGTAAGAAGAAGTTCAGTGTCCACACTGTTGATAAACTGTCTTGGACTGAAATAGTTAGGTAATCAGCAGTATTTTGTTTGATGTCAGGTACAACTACCTATATTTGTGACTTCCATCGGGAGCAGAGCTGGGAGAGGTGGCTTAGGAAGACTGAAAATGGATTGACAGAAAGAAGAGAAGAAGTTATTAAACTCCTTAGAAATGTTGCCAAATCTGCTACAGAAGAATCATTTCAAGAGAACTTAATTACACTTAAAGAAAGTGATGACTGGATTGCTAACCCAAAGCTTAGAAACTGGTTTGAAAAAACATGGCTAGTAGAGGCAAAGGTAAATTTCAGTTTTGTTAACAATATACAAATCAAAGATTTAACTAAAGTTAATTCAAACTGGTGCAACTTCTAAACTGGAATTCCAGACTGACTATTGTACCTTCTGTGGTTGATATTGACAATAAAGATTATCACCTTTGTCATAATACAGTATTTAACATTTTTAACTCTTATATAGTTCTTTATATTTATAGTTAATCTTTAGACAAAGTATAATATAAATTATTCAGTTATTTTCGTTAATATGTATTTTTAGCAAAGTTGGACATAATTTTCTCTCTCCATTAATGCCGCAGGGTAATACATGTAGTAAAACATAAAACAACTATTATATGTTTTCAGTGCTAAAAAGTTTTTAGACTTTACTGAAGAGCCTGGAAGTACGTGTACATTTTGACTGTTGGCTTTTTCATTGTCTGTAGCTGGCACATCAATAAGTAACCTAAAAAGCAAAGTTACAATATATTTGAATTGATATTAAATATAATTATTGATCACTTGAATCCCAATTCATCCACAACAAACACATACAATAATCCTACATTCTAACCCTTTCAATCCCCGTGTGAGAGACAAAGTAGTGGTACTAATTATAAGTTCAATTGTACATCATTATATCTTACTTTAGAGATGGGTGTGGACCTTTAGGCAGAACAGATTCATGGTCAGTATCAACACAAACAATGGTATTGAGCGCCAGAATGAATCATTGAAGTATCAATATCTGAAACATCGTAAAAGCAACAGCCTAAGTGGAATGGTCACCACCCTAACTGAAAATTTTTTGCCTGATAAGTATAGAAGGTAAGTGGCAGACATATAATATTATTTATATACAAATAAATTGAACAGTCTTAAGTAGATACACATATTGTACAGTTATTAAAAGGAAGACTGGATAATCTTTACCATAAGATATCTTGTGCACTGTACTGTAGGTATCAACCTTGCCAATTTTTATGGGCTTTTATCGGCGACTTAGTATTATTACCACATAATTTATAACTTTGGCACAGACAAAACTGGTCTTTTAACCTCTGTCTGGCGAGGGTATCACTTCTAATAAATAAATATAATTATTTCCTGTCTCACTTCTTCCTCTTTGTCAATTGATCTGTAATTAATGTACTGCCACTGAGGGAACATTAGGGTGCTGTTTTGGCTGCTTTTAGCATTTACAGGGTTCGTATGCTTTTTTGGTCTAAAAATTCAAGAACTTTAAAATTTAAGGACTTTCAAGGACATATTTTCCGATTTTCAAGGCTTCCACGCACTGCAAAATCAAAGGATTAATTGTTTTTATTTGTTCGTTTACTATTACGTGTTGCTATGTTTCTGCAAGTAGCATATATTTTCATCTAAGGCACTCTAGAATCTAAGTTGGATGCAATTAGCTACAAATTTCAAGGACTTTCCAGCGCTGACTGCAAATTTCAAGGCCTTTCAAGGCCTTGAACTTCTATTTTCAGATTCAAGGACTTTCAAGGTGCATGTGAACCCTGGCAATAACTAACCACATGGCTCATATACACTTTTATTATGGACAACTTCAAACCCATATCTCCAACAGAAAAGTTTTAAAATATTTTAAATTAATGATGATTAATGACAGAAATGAACACTCAAAATACAAAATGACATGCTGGATTAAAACCTGCCCTTTTCAGTACCCAATCTATCAACATGTTTAAGAAGCATAAGCATAACAATTAACATTTTTACCATAACACACAATAATCTCGCAATTTGATTGGTTGATTTGCTCATATATCACGCATACTTTTTTTTTCACACAACTTGAAAGAAATTTTCTTTGAATTTTTGCTTAGTTAAGGTAAAAAACAGTGATTCCACAACATTTTGATTCCATAACATTTTGATCACGTTGATGGCGAGGACCGTGGTAAATAAGAGTCTAGAAAACGCTCAACCTCTTTCGATTTGTTAAATTGCACCTAACTTTGAATTCTAAAAGACCAGCTTACAATAATGCCTTTTGAATAGATAAGCTATATAGAGCCACCAAACATTTGAAACTAAACAGCCAACGAGCAAAGGGAAGTTTTTTCTTTCCAGTAACCTAACATATCAAATTCGAAATGAAGAGCTTAATTAGGAATAATTGTTCTCTAGGTATGTGGAGCTGAACACAAGAGGCAGTGAAGGCTATAGACGTTACAACATAGCTATACCAAACTACTTGCACAACAAGCCAAGACCATTCCTCAACCACTGCAAACGGAGGATAAATTTTTCTACAGAAATCCAAAAAGAGGATATCAAAGAAGTAAACAGTGATTCAAAAGTTGGGCAATTTCAAGTAAAATCACAGTCAAGCAACGTCTGGTATGAGTTGTCTTTTGGTAGTGAAAACAACATGCCGAGATGCAGCTGCCCAGATTTTTGTCACACTGGCCTTCCATGTAAGCATTTTTTTGCCATATTTAGTAATTACCCAAAGTGGCAATGGGATTCACTACCAGAGCAGTATAGAGAACACCCTAATCTTTCCCTAGATGGGAAACATGTGTTTGCTGATCAAAATACAAATATGCATGAAGGCAGTGACATACCTAATGTACCAGGTGTAATACCAAGTGTGCCATGCCTGAAAAAAAATGATTACAATGGTCAAGTAAGACAAGAAGCAATTAAATGTAGAGAAACACTGAAAGGACTTATCACATTAACATATAATATTGAAAATGTTGAAGCCCTAAATGAACTAAAGAGTTCCCTTGATGTACTGCTAGAGAAGTTCAGAGCATACCAGACAATCGATGAAAAAGAAAACTCTACAACACAAGCTAACAAAAAATCTGGATTGAAAGCCATGTCATCTTTTGAAAAGTACCTTCCACTTCCTGTGCGCCCAAAGAAAAATAAATTCAAAAACAGAGTTGGAGCGTTTGCCACAATGATGCAAAACAATTACATGGTGAAAGTTCCTGTTTCTAACTGTAGTTTGAAAACGAAAAATTCAGTAAAAAGAAAAAGTGGATGCAGTAACAATTCGACTAATTATGGCTCACCATTGAAGAAACAAAAACTGCATAAAAAGGTGGAGCAACCAACTCTAATAGCAATAAAGAAAAGTAATGATGGACTATATCTTATTTCCTCCAAAGAAAATTCTCCAGACACCCTAGAAACAATGTCAAAACTAAAGAATGACAAATGCCAGAACAACAAGCCTGCTGCTCCTACTACAAAGTCAGCTCCAATCATAATTGATGAAGACTTCTCTGATCCTCTTTCATGGTTAACCATAGAAAACTCCTCTGCTGAAAATCCTGAAAACATTGCTCTCTATCTTGAAAGCAAACATAGTATACTGAAGAAGACATATTGGCTAGCTGATTCTGAAATCCATGCAGGACAGATACTTCTGAAGAAAGTTTTCCCTTATGTTGATGGCCTGCAAGATCCCGCAATAAAAGGTTCACTAGTTGAACCAGCAAAATCGGAGTTTGTACAGATTGTGAATACTGGGTCACACTGGGTGTGCATCAGTACAATTTCAGGAACATCTTGCAATGGCAAGGTCAGAATCTTTGACAGCATGTATACAAAGCCAAATTCTGTGGTAAACGAACATGCTTGTCGCATGTTGATGTATCCTTGGGATAAAGTGACCTTCATTAATGAAAAAGTCCAGAAGCAAGTAGATGCAAATGACTGTGGATTATTTTCATTGGCTTTTGCTACCGATCTATGTCATGGTATAGACCCTACCACTCAGAGGTATGACCAAGGATCTATGCGACAACACTATGTTAATTGTCTAGAAAATGGAGCCATGATGCCTTTTCCAACAACCACAAAGAGAGTACCTTATCATTTGGGCAGCAATAAATCTTCTATTGATATTTATTGTGTGTGTAGACTGCCTTATGATAAAGAAGAGTATGTTCAGTGCAGCTATGCATGCAAGACATGGTACCATCCCAAGTGTGTTAAAATACCATCATGGGCAGTAACCAGTGGTAAGAAGTGGAAATGCAGCAAATGCAAAGAAGTGATGAAACATAAATCATAGGCAACAATGTAAAAACAGTAATGAATTGTTAACATCAGTGACTGAAACAACTGATGGCTTATCATTCCAGGTTGCAATTTCCATCCATGAAAATGCCATGGACTTTTTAAGTAAATTGTTGCCTTGGCTTTGAAGTAGTGTTGTACTTAGACCAATTTCTGGTGAATGAATTTGTAAAAAAAGTTGATCATTTTGTTTATTTAAATTTTTTGTCACGTTGTTTTGATCGATGGCTTCTATCACTCCACTTTCCATATATGAAAATGACACTGACTTTAAGTAAATTGTCACCTTGAATTAGTGATGTATATTTGCATAGGAAATATCAAAAGCACAAAAGTTTGCTTGCTTAGACCAATTTCTGGTGAAAAAATTGGTAAAAAAAATTGATCATTTTGTTTATTTAAATCTTTTGTCACGTCGTTTCGATCGATGGCTTCTATCACTCCACTTTCCATCTATGAAAATGACACTGACTTGAAGTAAATTGTCGCCTTGAAGTAGTGATGTATATTTGCATAGAATGTGTCAAAAGCACAAATGTTTGCTTGCTTAGACCAATTGCTGGTGAATGAACTGGTAAAAAAGTTGATCGTTTTGTTTATATAAATTTTTTTGTCACGTCGTTTTGATCGATGGCTTCTATCACTCAACTTTCCATCTATGAAATTGACATTGACTGATCCACTGATACATGCGAAAAGTCTCATTTCTTACTTAAACCTATTGAGTAAAAGTTTTCTATAGTGCAATTTTACTCATCATGTATTTTTAATAAGTAATAAAACTAATGTATTTACTCACCTGTCTTTACTTGTTTGTTGGCCGCCATTATTGTTTTTCCGAACAAAAACCCGAGCGAAAATCGAAGATGATTCCGAGGATCAGATGACGTCACGTCAGTTTGGCGGATGGAAACGAGTGATGACCTTTTTATTGGCGGGCAAGCTGTTATGATTTAAAGATTGTCATTCAATAGCTCTGAATTCGAGAAATAAACTTTGTAACAAGAGGTACAGTATACTTGATTGAACGCTTGAACTCTGACCAAGACCTCGTAGAAAGGCTGATTTTCTGCAGAAATGCGCAAAATCGTTTTTTAAAGTTAGACATTTTTTGTGCAATCCCTCACATTTTACCGCACAGTCAACATTTTTTTCTGCACAATTTGTCATTGAATTCCCGCACAAAATCCCTAGATCAATACTGTTATTAAAAGAACTATTAAGCAAGGGGTGAGGAGGACAAATACATACAGACTTTTAGCCCTTTTTCATCATAAGATTTTTTATAAAACATAAATTCAGCTGGAACACAGTATGATACCTGAACACTTTGAGAGGGTTGTCTATAATTTTTATTTCTAAAAAATAATATTTATCATGATTGTAATCTATGGTCAGGCATTACAGTAGAGACCTTTAGAACCCAGTACGAGAACGAGCTAGTACACAAGATTTTGTGCAAGCACACGGTCTAACCAGCAAACTTGTTGTTGATAGGACAACTTTTGCTTGAAACCTTTGTCCTATTGACAACGAATTTGCTGGTCAGAGCACGCATGCACTTAAAATTTCATACTTGTTCTTGTACTAAGATCTAAAGGTCTCTAGTTAAATCATTTTATAAGTGTTAAGCAGATGAGAGTCTTTGACTCCCCATGGACGAGACACTAAACCATCACATATTAGCTCCCAGCAGACGCTGGTACTCATTTACCTACAATGGAAGGATAGAAAGCTGAGTTGGCTTAGGTGGAAAAGAAGGTCACTTATTAAATGTTCGAATCTTAGTAAAGTGCCAGGATTGAACTGGGTCTCTAAAAGCTCATTAAAAACTTTTGGTTCAATAAGTATTTTCATAATCTTCTGAAAAATTTACTTTTACTAACCGTGCAGCACTAAGATCAACTCGATCTATACCATTAGAACCTGGCATACGGATTGCAAGAGTCATTGCATGACCCCACATTCCTTCAGTAACTGCAAGGTGCAGTGCCTCCTGAAAGAACTGCAAAAAAAATTTTAAAATTCATTAAATAATTTATTTTGAATTCTACAAGTACAATTAAATGATACATATGGTTTTAACTGCAATTAGGGGTTTATCCAGCATGAGACTGAAAATAAATTAATAACTTTATTCAATTGAAACAAAAAAGTACCTTTTGAATTATTTTTTTGCATGCTTTTTTATATGAACCAATAAATTTTTCAAAGCTATTCATTAATTTTAATTGCTACGTGATTTCAGCCTCATGATCAAATTGCTTGTAAATCAATACTTGAACAAAAACATCATGATAGAAAAAATTGACAAGGCATTGCAAATTGATGCACATGCAGTCTTGCAATTTGAAATAAATGTGAAACACTGACAGAGAGACTTCTTTTGTCTTATATTGTGTTACCAAGTTATTTTGTGAGTTACACAAAGTCTCTACATGAAATATTCTCATGATATCATTCAGACCTTCAGCCTCAAGTTGTTCTTAAATTTTGGCCAATTTGAGACTGGCTCTTATAAAATTGTTTTTAAAAAAAAAGATATATCTCTAATTGGACAAAAAATTGCACTACACATTTTTAGTAAAATGTCCGTCATAAATGACACATTTGTGCACAGAATTAAAGTGTCTATACAGCCTACAGGGTTTTTGTGTTACTGATATCTATAATTATATTGAATAAAAACTAGATATTCCAGAAAAAATGTTTTGATTCCGCAACTTTTTTGCCACTGAATTGAGCTTTAATATTTTTGTGCAGGCCAGGACCAACAAAGATTGCTGGGAATTGCTGACTGTTCATTTTGGTGTTTTAATTAAATAAATATATTTCCAAACAAACTCAATCATTTTTCCATTTGTTTAAGCCAGAAAATGATTAGGTTTGCATGGAAAAAACAACAAAACACCAAAAAAAAATCAGAAATAAAGTAGACGATTCCTGAAGCAACATCACTAATTAATCTGATTTAATTAACACAAAAGTGACTAATGTAACTTATGAATTTACCTCCTTTTTATCCATCATTATGTAAGTTGGCAATATTTGTCAACAGTGTTTTCCTTGATATTGTAAGTAATTTCTGTCAGCTCCTCTTCAGCTTTCAAATCATTGTGCTGGGAACTCAACAAGTGTAGTAGATTCCCATTTGATAGTTTCTAGATGAAAAATAATTTGTCACAAATATTACATTACAGTACAAGCTAGCATCCCAGAAAGTATAAATGATGATGATGATAATGATGATGATAATGAAAACTTTATTTTTAAAGAATAATTTTACAAACAATTGTAAATCTCACTCATAAAAGGTAATTTACAACTGGCTACTTGGATCGCA